>JAJAGP010002018.1:69517-140971 GCA_025084515.1 Ancistrus triradiatus
TAATCTTGTCATTAGAGCTCAGTACACGGGCACAGGGCAGACACTAGGACTCTGGTCTACTCCAGGATTTTAGTCTTGCTTCGCTTCGAGATGTCACAGATCGTTTCCGAACACGTTTTCTCCATGGAGGAGAGAGGAGAGCGTATAGAGCGGGTGGTGGATATCTATGATAGTGCAGATGCCGTACGAGGTCAGGTAGCCAAAGCAGAGACGGAGAGGAAGCTCCAAACTCAACACGAAGGTAAACAAACTATGAGCAAAAATGTGAGAAGATTTGAGGACAAATAGACAAGAGAACTGTGATTATTTAGTCTTTATAAGCTTCATTATCCATTCAAAAAAATTCCTTAAAGGTGTTACGAATGAAGGCTGCCGTCACGGAAGTGAACTTTTTAAAATAGTAGGAGAATTAGAAAACAACATATGTTTTTGATTACTGGTACACAGGTGCTCAGGTTGTGTTCCTAAGAAACCAATGTAACCAATGAGTGTGTTTACATTTACTTAATCATCTGATATCTGCAGAAAATCAGATTTTCTTTGTAACCAGATCAGCAGGTTTACATGCACTTCGGTAATTTGCTGGAAAGTCGGACTGAAACACGATCGTCTCTGAATCCATTCTCCTCTAGGCAGAGACAGTGCAGAAAAAAGTCGCTTCAAACTGACTGCACTGAGTTTGCTTCTGCTGTGTGTTCTCCTGCTGGTTGCAGTTATACTGTTGTGCGTCAAGGTCTACAACCAGGCTACAGAAAAGAACCAGTTACAGACCAGTAATGATCGCCTGACTACAGCAAACGACCAGTTACAGGTCAGTTACACCAACCTGACTGCAGAAAGAAACCAGTTAGAGGCCAGTTATACCAACCTGACTGCAGAAAGAAACCAGTTAGAGGCCAGTTATGCCAACCTGACTACAGCCAACAACGAGTTACAGAAAAAGACAGAATTCCATGACAGGTTGCTTTCAGCTCTGGGTAAGTTCATATTCACACTCTAAATAATAAACACACACCGATCAGCTAAAACATTAAAATCAAACACAGACCAAACAACAAGTAATGCAGATGTTAAACATGTCAAGCATGTCCAGTTAATAATGCACCAATAAGGTATGCCAATCACCATAACCCCCACCAAAGAAAATGAACTAGGGTGCGATCATGGGCATATTATGAATATTCTGTTATTATATTATGCATATGTATATTGTATGAGTCCATAGGTGTGATTTCGCACACACCCTCAGTCTCAGTTCTGCTGTCCCAGTGTTAAGACGTGCAGAAACTGCGTTTGCCTCAGTGGCTATCAGTTTCACTTTATATTCACTTATTTCATGTTGATTTTATGTATTGTATTACATTTGCTTTATTCTTACTTTTAATCATTACTTACATACGAATATTGGCATACTGGTGGATAAATCCAATTTACATTCGATTCTGACACCAAACTAATCAGAGTTCAAATAAGTTTGAATTCTGAGGTTCCACTATAGGTGGTCCGATCCGATGAGTCCCATAACTGGGGAAGTCGTGGCACCAAAATGCAGTGAGGGAAGATGATAAGATGGTGGACGGAGCATGACGCTCTCAGGTTACGTTCTGCTGGGAAACCCTGGTTCCGTACCTTCATGAATATGTAAATTTGATGAGTAACACAGACCTCAACATCGTTATGAAGTAGGTGGTTTTAATGTTTTGGCTGATCGGCGAGCACGGTATGTTGAATCATAAAAATAAAAATGTATTTATGTGTATGTGTTTATGTAAACGCCCAGAACAAGGTTGGCAATACTTCAACTCCAGTGTTTACTACCTCTCTACTGAGAAAAAGACCTGGAGTGAGAGCAGACAGGATTGCAGGACGAGAGGAGCAGATCTGGTGATTATAAACAGCAAAGAGGAACAGGTGAGAGAGAGAGAGAGAGAGATGTTCATAGTGTGTGTATAATCACTTTCCCCTCTTTAACAGAACTTTGTTAAATGGTTCAGAAGAGGTAATTGGGTTTCGATTGGTCTGAGTAAAAACAGCCTAATGAATGACTGGAAATGGGTGGATGATTCAAATCTGACCACTGGGTATGTGATCACTGAACTGAACTCTCTTCATGATGCACTTACACGTCACTGCTCTAAGAAACTGTGATATTCTGATTCTTTTCTTTAGGTACTGGGACCCGAACCAACCCAATGATTATGAGAATGAGAACTGTGTTACATCTGTAGATGTCTGGCATGATTATTCCTGTAACACTCCGAGTGTTTGCATTTGTGAGAAGAGAGTTTCATAACTGAAAGTGACTGCAAATACAGTTTTTAATTCCTTAATTGTCACTTATTAGTGTAGATCTGCACAGTGACACCGATGACAAATTTATACACATTTTAGTATTTGACTCAACTAGACAACATTTACTCAACCACAGCTTTTTTGGCTCTGCTGCATTACATGTTAACTCCTGCTTCCATTTTATGACAAAAAACATGTAGACCAAGGTGTGTTCTAAAATAAACCATGACTTATGACTCTTTTGTTTTTCATTAGTCTCTTTAATTCACGCTGCACACTTGAATTACTTTAGAATTCTTTATCTATGGTTTAATACAGTACAGTATACGCTCACAGTGTACCATGTAAACTCTGCCTTCTAGTGGCCGAATCCAGAAAATGCAGTGAAGTATATTGCAGTATAGTGTAACGTACTGTACCTGCAGTTCATACTCTCCGCCACAAGTAGGAGACATTCTACAACCTGTTTTGCACAGTGGCACTCTCGAAAATAGAAACAATCACTGCGTAACAAAACGTAAATATTTCTGTTTTATGAACGTGTGCGATGGACTGTGAAGGCTTGATCTGTACTTACCACAAAAAAACGTCTCTCAGGGCGTTTTCTGGTGTTGGTTGGTCGTCCATGCAGGAATTGATGGCTTTACTAGACATATCTATTAATACTTCTTTAAACTAAAATTTGTTTAAAAACAACGTACACAAACTAGGTACACGTCAATCACGCAGATGGTCAGAGTCCGGATTTGAACCATATTGAGAATATTTGGTCTCACATTAAACACAAACTAACTGGTACACATATTTCTACTACTCGTCAAGTGTTTGAAGCCGTTACCATTGAGTGGAACAACATTTAGACATTTTAAGGAAACCCCATACTATGTTACTTTATCTGTTTGTTGAATGCTTGATCATTTCCTGACCAATTATTTGTTATGGAGACCATTAAAAGCTTACTATTTTGCAATTTGGGGTTTGGTCCATTTTTTTTGTCCCCCAGGAGCATCTCAGTCTGTCATTTATCACCTGTTTCCGTACACTTGCTGATGGCATGTCTCTCCTCCTGGTTTTCCAAAGGATCTAAACTATTTACCTAGTTCCAGAAATTCCCCATTTTTTTCACCTCTATTCCTTAAACTTCATGTAATTTACTGAGTTTCACCAGTGTTTGTTGTCAGTGCCAATAGTCTCAGAGGTCAAGCTGTCTTCTACGAAGGACTGTAAGTTTTTTTTACTGTGGTTGCTAACTTATTAATGCCAGAAATGGTTGAATGTTGTCTCGAGTTGTGTTACTCATTCCTTTCCATTTCAGAAAAGACTGACGCAGTTGACCCCATTGGTGACTTACAGTACACTCTCCAATCAGAACCAGATTACCAAGATACAAACAATGAGAAAATCTTCTAAAATACCCCTGTTTATTCCTTATTAAACTTAGCTTAAACTGAAGCAATGATTTTTTGGAGAAAACATGTTCTAAAATAGGAACTTATTAGAACCCATAGATCCCTCCTCAGGTATAAATGTTTATAAGAGTCATTAAGTGGAATTGGAGTCATTTGCTTGTTTTAACTCTGTAAAATTAAACTTCAATTCCTATACTTTTTCAGCACTGAATCTAACAACACTTATTTAACTATTTATAACGAGTATTCGTCAATTTGAGGCTTTTACAGAGGTTTTCATGTTACTGTTATCCAGTCCTGTTACTCTATATATAGGACTGAGTTTTCAGTACAGAATTCACAAATACATAAAATGTAATCATATGGCATCCATACTAATAACATTTAGAAAAGCTCATTCTAAAGAAAAAATGTTTTTACAATAAACAAAAAGCACCTAAAATACTTTAGGGTAACATTATAGTAAGTTCAGATTGACCTTCTAAGTCATAGTTACAATATCATCAAATATATAGGAAAAATAAGCGAGAACTTACTTTTGGTCTTCCCGTGGTCTTCAGAAGATCCAGATGATCCAGATTCCCATTGAACATGTGACTTGTGGGATTTTCCATAATTTCAGAAGTGGGGATATAACAGGATAACAGGGCTGAGTGAAAAACTGGGGACATGACTAAAATGTGTATTTTAAAGCAAATTATTAGGAATTACTTATGGAGAAAAAAAATAAGGCAGATATGGGACATGGAGTGATACACCAATGCAAAAAAAAAAAAGATTTCTGAAGGATTTTAAGCATATTGAATTGTAAAGTGTAATGTAACAGCTATGAGATAGGCTACTATTTTTCACTTTTGGGTAGTTTTTAATGTTTTAAATGAAATACCTTAAATTTACAATTGCATCACTGTGCAGGACACTTTGCTTAATAATAAAATCTTTTTAACGCTAATTATATGAATTATCTGTACACGAAATGTACTGGGAAAAGAAATGGCACCCATTTGGAGAATGGCTCAAAACAGTAGCCAATACCTGTAGAACTACATCTGAGGTATCATTTAAAAGAATATATTGGAATTTCAACCTTTCTGTTGATTAAAACAACAACATTGAGTCACGATATTTTTTTTAGTCAGTATTAATATTTATATTTCCCACAAAGCCATACGTCGACGAACATGGACATATTATATATGGGAATACGGAGATAACATCCATTACTCTCTAAAGTTGATGAGAAGTTAATAAAACATGAAACAAAAAAAATTAAACGATAAAAACGGTACGTTTTCATTTGAAGGAACGCAGGCGCGCGAGTTCTCCTGCCGATTTCCAACACTTACGCGTCAGTTCCAAAACATAAACAACCCACCTTTACTCACCTCAGAAAATCAGCTTCAAAAACGACACCGAGTTCATCTGCGTGAGTGAATTTAATCTGTGTTAATTAATAAATCCTCAATCGCGTCAGAACACTGTATGAGAGGAAAACAATCGCGCCTCAAAATCTAAATCACGACTTCACCTCAGCTTCGCCCTCAACTACATCCGGTGTCTTCAGGTTGAACGTTTAGACTGTAGTTCTGTCTTCAAAAATGTCCCCAATTCCTTCTGCCTACGTTCAAAAATCTGGAACACTATACAATTAATGTTGTATTACTGTAGAGGACAGAAGTCGTGATAATAGCGTAGCTCTGGTCAGGAAGGCGGTATCTGATAATGTATTGAATTTAAAGATTAAAACCTGAACCTCTTCTAATTAAAATAGAAGAATAAAGGGGGGAAATGGACTGGCAATGTAGCATAAAACTGATTGAACCCGAAAAATAACAAGACGTACAACGTCGCAGATTTTATTCCCTATTTTTTAAGTATGGGACACACATTGTGAACATCCTATCTACCTGCAGTTTAGACAGGAATTACATCACGGTGTAAGTTTATCCTCTACTCTCTAAAACAAATTCAGTTCAATTCTCTATGATCTTCGCTCTACACAGAGCTCTCTCTCTCGTCGACCATAACACAATCCAACTTGTGAGAGTTAGGGACTAAAGAATTGCTTTTAGTCACATAAAGTGGATCTGTTCAAATTCTCTTCTCACAGATCCAAACAAACCGCTCATTATTACAGAGATAATCAAGCCATTTATCTTCAGTTACAGCACAGTTCTCCTGTCTGCCACCGTTGGGTCCTTACATTTCCAGATCCTGAAGAAAAGAATCAAAACATTACCTCAAAACAACACTCAGAGTCATGAAAAGTAAGATTCAGTAGCTGCATCATGAACAACTTCAGTTCAGTGATCACTTACCTAACAGTCGGTTCTGAACCGTCCACCCATTTCCACTTTCCCTCTGTTTCTCGGTCACTCAGACCAATCCAAACCTGATGGCCTCTTCTGAACCAGTTAATAAAGTCCTGTTCAGGTACAAGAAATGGTTAAGCTCTCAACACCCTTCATGTCAAAACCTATCTCTGTTTTTCTCACCTGTTCCTCTTGGCTGTTTATGATCACCAGATCCGCCTCTCTTCTTCTACAATTCACTCTGCTTCCATTAAAGCTGTTGGTCTCAGCAGAGATGTAGTACATGCTGGAGTTAAAGCACATCCATCCTCTACTCTTCAAGTGTCCCTCTGTTCAGACAGCAGGTTTGGATAAACGGAAAAACTCATACTCTTGATACAGTATGTTCATTTATGATGCTCACTTGAACAAGTTTGAAGCTCCTCCTTCTCCTTCTGCTCCATCTGCTTTATCAGGTTGTTGTACATGAGCGACAGTGTTGCGATGATGGTCATCAGGAGAATGCACACCATCAGCAGAAGCACAGCGGTCAGTCTGGAACATCTGGCAGCGCTACCAGGTCCGACAGGAGGCTGAACATCTGCAAACCAAGACCACAGCCAATGTGACCGGTTCAAATCCGGATCGGCTTACGAAGAACAGCTCCATAATGGATTATAAGACAAGCAGAGAAAAGAAAGAGTGATGAACTGAAGGTAACTTTTAGGCAACTAAAGGTCTCCCTCACATTGACTACTGTTAGTGTTCATGAGTCCACCATCAGGAGAAAAACTTTTATGGCCAGACGAGACCAAAATTAGAAGCGTTATGTCTGGAGAAAGGCAAACATTCGTCAGTGAGGCGTCTTTAATCCAAACACACCAACATGCTCTAGGACTGTGTGTGTGTTTCTTCAAGCTGCTGCCAATAAGGGAAGTCTCCCAGCAGCAGGTTTGTGTGGTCAAAGTGTAAAGACGACTGTACACACACAGACACACACACAGACACACACACACACACACACACACACACACACACACACACACACACACACACACACACACACACACACACACACATATATATATATATATATATCACAAAGATTCAAATATGCACACAAATGCAAAAAACCACTCACGCATGCGCAAAACACAAACAGATAGGGATGCACACAAAAACAACTGTGTACCCACCCACACATACAAATTTAAAAATACACAGACCTGCGCACACACACATACAAACAGACAGCACACACTACTTAATTTATATATACACATACACGCACATACATAAACACACGTATTTATATACACGCACACAAATGCATGTATATATATATATATATATATATATATATATATATATATACAGTCGTATGAAAAAGTTTGGGCACCCCTGATAATTTTTATGATTTTTCTTTATAAATCATTGGTTGTCCAGCTCAGCATGAAAAAGTTTGGGCACCCCTGATAATTTTTATGATTGTTTTTCTTTATAAATCATTGGTTGTCCAGCTCAGCAATTTCAGGTAAATATATCATATAGCAGATGAACACCGTGATATTTGAGAAGTGAAATTAAGTTTATAGGTTTTACAGAAAGTGTGCAGTAATTATTCAAACAAAATTAGGTAGGTGCATAAATTTGGGCACCTTTGTCATTTGAATACCTTTAGCACTAATTATTGGAACACAAAATTTGTTTTGTAAGCTCATTGACCCTTGATCTACATACACAAGTGAATCCAACTATGAGAAAGTGTTAAGGTGGCCAATTGGAAGTTTTTCTCCTCTTTGCATCTTCTCTGAAGAGTGGTAACATGGGAGCCTCAAAACAACTCTCAAATGCCTGAAACAAAGGTTGTTTGGTCAACATCATGTTTCAGGGAAAGGGAAAAGCTCTCTCAGAGATTTCAGCTGTCAGTTTCCACTGTGAGGAAACATAGTGAGGCAATGGAGACCACAGGCACAGTTCTAGTTAAGGAACTCCCGATAAGTGGCAGACCAAGAAAAATCTCAGATAGGGCAGAGGCTAAGGATGGTGAGAAACAGTCATAGTCAAGCACAAGACCACCTCCAAAGACCTACAACCTCATCTTGCTGCAGATGGTGGGTCACTGTTCATCGTTTCAACTATACAGCGCACTTTGCACAAGGAGAGAGCTGTATGGGAGAGTACAGGAATGCAGAAGAAGCCTTTTCTGCAGGCACGCCACAAAACAGAGTCCACTTGAGGTGTGCTACAGCACTATTTCGACAATCCAGCTTCATTTTGGAATGAATAAAGAATGCTGTGTGTACTGATGAAACTTAAATTGAGTATTTGGATATAAACAAGGAGAGGACAAAGGACACAGCAATCCCAAGACAAACACTTGCTACCCACAGTAAAATTTGGTGGCGGTTCCATCATGCTGTGGGACTGTGTGGCCAGTGCAGGTACTAGGAATCTTGTTAAAGTTGAGGGTCGCATGGATTCCAGTTAATATCTCCAGATTCTTGAGAACAATGTTCAAGAATCAGTGACAAAGTTGCACCGAGGCCAACGACCCCAAACCCTGCTCAAAATCTACTAAAGCATTCATGCAGAGGAACCAGTACAACGTTCTGGAATGGCCATCTCAGTCCCCAGACATGAATATTACTGAAAATGTGGGCTGTCCATTCTCGGAAACCATCAAACCTGACTGAACTGGAGATGTTTCTAAAGAAGAATGGTCGAAAGCACCTTCAACCAGAATCCAGACTGGAAGCTGTAGGAAGCGTTTAGCGGCTGTTATTTCTACAAAAGGAGGATCTTCTAAATATTGATGTCATTTTTCTGTTGGGGTGCCCTAATTTATGCATCTGCCTAATTTTGTTTGAATAATTACTGCACACTTTCTGTAAATCCTATAAACTTCATTTCACTTCTCAAATATCACTGTGTTCATCTGCTATATGATATATTTAACTCAAGTTGCTGATCTGAACAACCAATGATTTATAAACTAAAATCATGAAAATTATCAGGGGTGCCCACAAACTTTTTCATACCACTGTATATACATATATTATATATATATATATATATATATATATATATATATATATAATATATATATATATATTATATATATACAACACGTATGGTGTGTCGCATATGTGTGGCTGAAGTAGCCACTGATGTCTAATAGCTATGTTAAACAAAACCAAAAATTAAACAAACAAAAAACATGCAAATTTATAAATAAACATAAACACCCCCCCCACACACATTATATACATATATATAGAGAGAGATATAGAGAAAGAAGAGAGAGAGAGAGAAAGATAAATTACCAAATGCACCAAACCCACACACGCACACACACACCACACACAAACACACACACACACTATGTGTATTATATATATATATATATATATATATATATATATATATATATATTATATATTATATATATATATATACATATACACACACACACACACATTTGTGATATTCCTTATACATTATGTAAATATAAAAAGACATACACCTATGTTCCGAAACAAACACAACACACACGCTCGTATTTACGTACTTACATAAGCCGAGGCGCAGGAGGCACAGGTTTCACCCAAACTGGGATGGAAAATTTAACCTTTATTTCTTCTGTGGCCCTCAGGTCAGGAATGTGGCCACCAGCAGGATGGGAATCTATGGACCTGACCTGCCCCGTGTTCCCCAGTTCCGGACCGGTGGAGGTCGTGTAAACAGTGTGACTACCGGAGTGATGAGTTTGTAGTTTCCTCTCTGTGTCGGGATCGAGGGTCTTTAGCAGGATCTATCATTCTATAGATGACCACGGTCACAACCTCATCTCTGTCCTCATTCATCCCGGTTACATACACGGACACGTCCGATTACAACCGGACAACGTCCATCTAACACACAGGAACACCACGAACAACCGCGGCACTGTGTGTGTGTGTGTGTGTGTGTGTGTGTGTGTGTGTGTGTGTGTGTGTGTGTGTGTGAGAAGAGATGCTGCAAACTACAATAATTAAACTCTGCCAGGTAAAGAAGCAAAACAGCATCAGGAGCCGAGGGGGGGGGGGGTGTTGTTTGGAGTGAAATGTGAAGACGACAAAACACACACACACACACACACACACACCACACACAACACAGGAAGAAAATGCACAAACCACATGAAATACAGTGTGGGCAAAAAAAAAAAAAGTGTTTAGTCAGCCAACTGATTGTACAAGTTCTCTCCTGCTTAGAAAGATGAGAGAGGTCTGTAATTTTCATCATAGCTACACTTCAAACTATGAGGGACAAATGAGAAAAAAATCCAGCGAAATCACATTGTAGGATTTTTATTTTAATTGTGAATCATGGTGGAAAATAAGTATTTGGTCACCCACAAACAAGCAAGATTTCTGGCTCTCACAGACCTGTAACTTCTTGTTTAAGAAGCTCTTCAGGTCCTCCACTCGGTACCTGTATTAAGGCACTTGACCTCGTTATCTGTATAAAAGACACCTGTCCACAGCCTCAAACAGTCAGACTCCAAACTCAAACCATGGCCAAGACCAAAGAGCTGTCCGAGGACACCAGGAAGAAATTGTAGACCTGCTGCACCAGGCTGGGCAAGAGTGAATCTACAATAGGCAGGCACGTTGGTGTGAATAAATCAACTGTGGGAGCAATTGTAAGAAAATGGAAGGACACCACAAGACCATTGATAATCTCCCTCGATCTGGGGCTCCACGCAAGATCTCATCCCGGGGGTCAAAATGATCATGAGAACGGTGAGCAAAAAAATCCCAAGAACTACACGGAGGGACCTGGATGGAATGGACCTGCAGAGAGCTGGGACCCAAAGTAACAAGGCTACCAATCAGTAACACACTACGCCGAGAGGGACTCAGGATCCTGCAGTGCCAGGCGTGCCCCCCTGCTTAGCCAGTACATGTCCAGGTCATCTGACAGTTTGCCAGAGAGCATATGGATGATCCAGAAGAGGATTGGGAGAGAATATCATGTGGGTCAGATGAAAACCAAAATAGACTTTCTGCTAAAAACTCAACTCGTCGTGTTTGAGGAGGAAGAACGAATGCTGAGTTACATCCCAGAACAAAACCATACCTACTGTGAAGCATGGGAGTGGAAACATCATGCCTTTGGGGCAGTTTTTCTGCAGACAGAGCGGACAGGGACAGATGATCCGTGTTAAGGGAAGAAATGAACCGGAGGCCATGTATTGTGAGATTTTAAGCCAAAACCTCCTTCCATCAGTGAGAGCATTGAAGATTGAAAACGTGGCTGGGGCTTCCAGCATGACAATGATCCCAAACACACCGATGTACGGCTAGGGCATCGAAGGAGTGGCTCCGTAAAAAAGCATTTCAAGGTCCTGGAGTGGCCTACCCAGTCTCCCAGACCTCAGGCCCCCATAGGGAAAATGTGTGAGGGAGTTGAAAGTCCGTTGTTGCCCCAAAACATCACTGCTCTAGAGGAGATCTGCATGGAGGAATGGGCCAAAATACCAGCTACAGTGTGTGCCAACCTGGTGAAGACTTAGAGGAAACGTTTGACCTCTGCCATTGCCAACAAAGGTTATGTTACAAAGTATTGAGTTGAACTTTTGTTATTGACCAAATACTTATTTTCCACCATGATTTACAATTAAATTCTTTAAAAATCCTACAATGTGACTTCCTGTATTTGTTTTTCTCATCTTGTCTCTCATAGTTGAAGTGTAGCTATGATGAAAATTAAAGACCTGTTTCATCTTTCTAAGTAGGAGAACTTGCACAATCAGTGGCTGAATACTTTTTTGCCCCACTGCAACTCAGGTTCACACTCTCTGCAATGAATAAAAGTCAAAGGTAAGTTACACAGCATGTTTTGAATTTTCACATTTGAATTTTCCACACTGTCCCAATTTGGGGGGGGATTTTGGGTTTTGATTTGGGAAAAGTTCAGGTTCTGTTTTTTCTTTTTTTGCTTTTTGGAAAGTCGCTTTCAAAACGCTTCTGGCCATGAAGGTAGCTACTGCATTGGATTTAAAAATTAGAACCTCTTACCCTCTTCTAACTCCAATTGAAGAAGAAAGGCAGATCTTGATTTGATTCAACATTTATCATTGGGCTGTAACCGGAAATAACAAGACACCTGCAACACAAACATACAAACTTCTCAGATTTTATTCCTGATTTTTTAAGAATGGGACACGCATTGTAAACAACATATCTACCTGCTGTTTAGAAAGGAATTACATCTCGGTGTAAGTTTATCAAATTCACTATGACTTTAGCTCTACACAGAGCTCTCTCTGCTCTACCATAACACAATCCAACTTGTGACTGTTAGACACTAACTAAATGTTTTTAATCACATTCAGTGGTTCTGTTCAAATTCTCTTCTCACAGATCCAAACAAACTGCTCATTACAGGAATAATCAAGCCATTTATCTTCAGTTATAGCACAGTTCTCCTGTCTACCACCGTTGGGTTCCAAACTTTTCCAGTTCCTGAAGGAGAGAATCAGAACATCACCATTTCTCAGAGTCATGAAAAGTAAGATTCAGTAGCTGCATCATGAACAACTTCAGTTCAGTGATCACTTACCTAACAGTCGGTTCTGAACCGTCCACCCATTTCCACTTTCCCTCTGTTTCTCGGTCACTCAGACCAATCCAAACCTGATGGCCTCTTCTGAACCAGTTAATAAAGTCCTGTTAAGGTACAAGAAATGGTTAAGCTCTCAACACCCTTCATGTCAAAACCTATCTCTGTTTTTCTCACCTGTTCCTCTTGGCTGTTTATGATCACCAGATCCGCCTCTCTTCCTCTACAATTCACTCTGCTTCCATTAAAGCTGTTGGTCTCAGCAGAGATGTAGTACATGCTGGAGTTAAAGCACATCCATCCTCTACTCTTCAGGTGTCCCTCTGTTCAGACAGCAGGTTTGGATAAACGGAAAAACTCATACTCTTGATACAGAATGTTCATGTATTATGCTCACCTGAACAAGTCTGAAGCTCCTCCTTCTCCTTCAGCTTCTGCTCCATCTGCTTTTTCAGGTTGTTGAAGCTGATCTCCAGCTGGTTTCTCTCATTAGTCACGTTGTCATAGCTGATGTTCAGGTTGTTGTACTTCTGCGACAGTGTTGCGATGATGGTCAGCAAGATGACGAACAGCATCAGCAGAAGCACAACGGTCAGTCTGGAACTTCTGGCCGCGCTACCAGGTCCAACAGGAGGCTGAACATCTGCAAACCAAAACCACAGTCAATGTGACCGGTTCAAATCCGGATCGGCTCTTCCTTTGCTGCAAGGCCTCAGAGGAACACAGGGTAACTTCTACGCCACCAAAGGCCTCTCTCATCGGCTAGTGCTCCAAGTATTAATTTGCCACGTACACACGTAACCTAGCAACGATATAATAACAGAATTGTGATGTAACTGCAATAATACACTCGCGGTCTGGGCTAAATTGTGAGACTGGCACTGGGGTACAGCTCTGTGCCCGCAGCACACCAAAACCAGCAAGCTGACGTTCTACAAAACTTCAAACCTGCGTGTTGGGGTTGTGGCTTCCTCTCTCTGTCCGCTTCCTCCGTTTCCGCGGTGGGGTCGTGACCTGTAACGGAGTCTACGCTCTCATAAATATCCACCACCATCTCCACCCGCCCGGACGCTCGGTGAGGCATCTTTAATGCGTACGCATTAACCACACTGCATGAGTGCGCCTACGAGCATCTGTGTGTGTGTGTGTGTGTGTGTGTGTGTGTGTTATTTCAAGCTGCTGCGAGTAAAGGAAGTGATCTAGCAGCAGGGTAGTGTGATCTGAAGTATAAAGGCAACTTTAGAGTTCAGCCTCTTTGTGTCAAGCACACACACACACACACACACAGAGTAGCTGTGTTTTTTCACTTCCACAATGTGCATGTATGGGTGCACACTCACCGGCCACTTCTTTAGGTACGCCTTCAACTGCTTGTTAACGCCACTATCTAATCAGCCAATCACACGGCGGCGGCTCGAAGCATTTAGTCTTGTAGACATGAATCAAACCGAGCATCCGAACTGGAAAGAAAGGTGATTTAAGGTGATTTAAATCTGCCTTGTCATGCCTTGTCCTTTAGCCGGGAGTGTCTGGTGGGCGGGGCTTCGGTCCTCTTGATCTTGACTTGTGCATCCTTGCTTTAGACTAAGGGCAAAGGTGGGCGTTCATAATCAGAGAGTTTTGTGATGATCTGTGACGTTGGGTTGCCGATGTCTCATGTGGCTGTATTACATTCTGGTAATGTTACCTTCTTGTTCATATACTCTGTGCTCTTAACCAATAACTAACTACATTTTCTGTTTTCTCTCGGAGCTGTTTTCCGGGATCAGTTCCAGCCACACACACGATGTTCATCTGTTTCAGCTTCACTCAAGTTGTTTCCGTCATCAGCTCCAGCCCCACCATACAAGGGGCCACACCAGGGGGCAGAAATGCTCACCCTCATCCGGTTAGCTGGGGACGAAGTGCCGGAAAGGACTTTCCTGCTTAGACTCAAGAGTGACTCTGTGTATCGGACTACATAATGCCGATATGCATATTTTACATTATTTATTTATCACTATAATATGTATTAGCTTAGATAAATCAGCTTCATTCTTGCATTTATTATCTACGCCACCCAAGGAGGTCGGGTACCTTTCTGAGTCTTGGTCCTCCCAGGGTTTCTTCTTCATAACCCTTAGGGAGTTTTACCACCATCGCCCTAGGCTTGGCCAAGGATATTAGTAGATAATCTAAGATTGTAAAGCTGCTTTGAGACAATGCTCCATTGTAAAAAGCGGCATATAAATAAATCTGACTTGACTTGACTTGAACGTGGTGCGGCTTACACAGAATGGTCACAGAGAAAAAGAGAAACTAGATCTGCATCTCCTAAAGGAACTACAACAGTGCTTGAAATGTGGCAAACGGAAAGAATATGGCTTGTGTCCCAATACTTTTGGCCATGTGCAGGGGTGTGCCCGAATACTTTTGGCCGCATGGGGTGGTGGTGCATCCGAATAATTTTGGCCACCTGCGGGGGCGAGTCCCAATACTTTTGGTGGGCGGGGGCACATCCGAATGCAAAAAAGTAATGCGTCGAACCTTGAAGTACATGGGCTACAGCAGCAGAAGACCACACCGGTTGCCACTCCCGACTGAAGCTACAAAAGATTGGAAAAACATCGCCTGCTTTGATGAGTCTCAATTTCTGCTGCGACATTCGGGCCATGATTTTTTCGTGACAGCATGAATCCATCCTGCCTCGTACCAACCCCACAGGCTACCTAAGTATTGTTGCTGACCGTGTGCACCCCTTCATGCCCACAATGTGCCATCATCTGATGGCTACACAGAAGTAAAGGTAAGGCAGTCGCCTTTTCTTTTGAATACTTAAGGTGGTTAAGTCCTAATGGGTGTGTTGGGGGAAAAAGCATATACAAGACATTTACAATATACAAAGATTTATGTATCTGCAAAATCACAAGCAAGCAAAACAAATCAGCCTCAGACCTGCACAGACTGCGGTGACGATGCCACTGACAATCAATAACAAATTATCACCAGTATCCTTAACACAGACGCTTTTTATTAATTAACCCCGGATTTCGTAAAGGTATTTGCTCATCAAGAAATGTTTAAGAGTAAAACGAGTCAAAGAAGCATTAGTGTACAGCAGGACTATTTTTAAGACCCCTTTCTTACCTGCACACACAACCCCAAATCAGAAAAGGAAAAAGCAGATTACAAATACATGCAATGTTCCTTACATTTCCTTTGACTTTGATTTCATTGCAGACCATCCATTCCTGCTCTTCAGGCTTGCAGCAGAATCCAATAAAAGGTGGGGGAAATTTAGGGCTAGTAATTAGAATAACGAGCGCTGTGAATTCAAACATCTTTGAAGATGTGCGATCTGTCACCAAATGTGTGAGAAAATGATTGAAATGTTTCAAAACAATGTAGCTCAAAGAACAATTCTGAGGGTTTTCCATATTCCACCCTCTACAGAGCGTAATATCATTAAATGATTCGAGGAATTTCGGTGTGTAAACTGAAGAGGGGTGATCTCCGATTCCTCAGACGGCACTGCATCAAGAATCAGTCATCAATAGCTGGTAGAACCACATGGGCAAGGGATTTTTGTCAACCTTTATCAAGCACTATAATACAGAGTTACGTTCACAAATGCCACTTAAAATGTTACTGTGCTAAAAAAAGAAGCCTTATGTCCAGAAGCGGCTCAACTTCTCTGGGCTCAGAGACGTCTGGAATGGACCAAAGACATAAAGTCTAAATGCCAGACTCTGTCATGGTATGGGGTCAGTCAGTGCCCTTGGTAAATGTCATTTACACTTCTGGGATGCAGCATTAATGCAGAAAAGTACACTGACATTTAGAGCGACATGAGCTGCCTTCAGGACGACATCTTTATCAGGGACGTCAATGCAAAACCCATTACAAGAGGGTACAGGCACTGGCCTGGCCTCAATGGAGAATGCGTGGAGAAGTCTGGAACAGAAAATGCAACAAGACGTGTTTACATGAAGAACAGGGAAACATAAGACCTTAAACACTAATCGCTTGGTATCCTAGGTGCCAAAACGCCTTCTGAGAAGGTGACATTACAACGTTGATCTGACTTTTTGTGGGAATGTGTTGCTGGGCTGAAATTCAGGCATGGATGTTTATTAACAAACGAAATATCTCCGGTTCATACTGTCTGCAGTGAAATAAAAGTCAAAGGCAATGTAAGGAACACGGGTCACAAAGAACCACTAGCAAGCCTTTTTCTCACAGATCCACTTAAACTCGGCGCAGTCTTCGTTACCTAGATTGTTTGGTTCTCCTGTTCTCCAGTAGCTGAAACCCAGAGGAATGGTTACGTCAATTAAAGCCGATGCTCCCAGAAGGCTGGCGTGAGCGTATAACCGATAATCGTTCTTACGTAGTGGTCGCTACTGTTCCGTCCACCCATTTCCACACGCCCTCTTTATCCAGGTCGGTCAGACCAATCCAGGCGTGAACGCTGTCCAACTCTCTACTGACGAATTCCTGGAATAAAAGTAGAACTGAAGCTCGATCACTCCCTCGGCCTGTCCCCACCCAACTCTCACCTGTTCCTCTTTGGTCTTTATCATCACCAGGTCTGCTCCTCTCCCTCTGCAGTCCTGTCTGCTCTCGTTCCAGGTCTTCTTCTCCATAGAGAAGTAGTATATACTGGAGCGGAAGTATTGCCAGCCTTGTTCTGATCAGTTACAGAAAAACAGAAAAAGCGCTAGAGTGAATGCTCTTACGTCCTTAATATAAAGTAATATTATTAATAATTAATAAAACTCTTTCTCTTACTCACTCTGAAAGGCAACTTTGAGCTCATCTCTCTCCTTGCAGACGACAGTTTTCTCTACAGTCAGGTTTGTAATTTAGGTACAGCAACTGATTCGTCTCTAGAGTCCTGGTTTGCGTATCTAGTCTGCAAACACTGGTTGTACCTGGTCTGCAACTGATTCTTCTCTACAGTCAGGCTGTTGTAGTACCTGGTCTGCAACTGATTCTTCTCGGACAGTCAGGCTGTTGTACCTGGTCTGCAACTGGTTTTATCTGGTCTGCAACTGATTCTTCTCTACAGTCAGGCTGTTTGTATCCGGTCTGCAACTTGGTTGTACCTGGTCTGGAAATGATTTCCTTCTCTTCTACAGTCAGGTTGTTGTATCTGGTCTGCAACTGGTTGTACTGGTCTGGAACTGATTCTTCTCTACCGTCAGGCTGTTGTACCCGGTCTGCAACTGGTTGTACCTGGTCTGGAACTGATTCTTCTCTACAGTCAGGTTGTTGGTATCCGGTTGGCAACTGGTTGTAACTGGTCTGGAACTGATCTTCACTACAGTCAGGTTTGTTGTATTCGGTCTGCAACTGGTTGTTTTCAGTGGTAAGGTTGTCATGGACTCTCTGTAGCTCCCTGAAAAACTGGTTGGGAACTGGCTGGATTTTGTGCTCCAGATGTGGAACAAGACCCATGGAACAGCACTTGCAAACAGCAGGAGGACACACAGGAAAACCAGACACGCTGCAGTCAGTCTCCAAAAACGGACCTTGCAGCGGCTCTGCCTAGAGGGAAAGTAACTTTCAAGGTAAGTAACTTCCGGCTCCCGCAAATGGCTAATAAATACCTGCAGGGTGAGCGAAGGGATTCCATAGATGATTGAAAAGAGTGTGAAAAAGGGTCGCAAAGCAGATGGCAAAAAGGAGAGCTTGCATTTCGGGCCCATAGTGAGAAGCAAGTCGCTGAATTTGCAGGGGTACCAGCAGTGGCACAAATCCTCAGTCTATGGGAAATACTCATCAGAGTTGTGGCCGAAACTGACGGACAGGAACCGCGATCGTGTTTCACAGCTTGCCAATAAAAGTCGCTTCACTTCCAGGCAAGAACGTCTTCGAGAAGTCAACATAGGACTGGTACGCTTCCAGGCCCCTGCTCATCACATCACCAAACTATTTCAGCCCACCTTCCAGAAGCAGCACTAGTGAAGACATCTGTTTAATGAGCTGTTAATCAAGATTAGAATTCTTTTACCCCAATTACTAATACTGAACTTTATGAAGATATGCAGGGAGTTGGGGTGAGAGTTGAGGACGAGGAGGACAGGTTGAGGTGGAAACTTTTTTGAACTCGCTGTGGTGACCCCTGACGAAGGGAGAAGCCGAGAAAAGAAGAAAAAAGAAGACTAATACTGACTATCCGCACTGATCAGCTCGTCTAAGTTCATCAACATGTTTATTAGATCCAATTCCTACACGTTTTACTCAAACAAGTTAGACCTAGTGTTATAGAGCCAGTGTTAGTTATTTTACATTCATCCCTTACCTTAGCATTAATTAGGGTACTAAATGAAGTGGACTTGTTAATGTCCTCAGATAAGGGATGTGGGTTTCTTTTTTATGTTCTGTTAGATTTAGTGCAGCATTTTGACACTATAGATCATGATGTTTTTTTACTAAAACAGACTAGAAAATACTGTAGGTAGTAAGGGATTAGCACTTTCTTGGTTTAAATCTACTTAACTGACCGGTACCACTTTGTTCATATAAATAATCTAAGGTCTAAGCTCTCAAAAAGTGAAGTATGGCGTGCCTCAGGGGTCAGTGCTTGGCCCGCTTTTATTCTCTCTGTACATGCTGCCACTAGACTCAGTTATTCGTAAACATGGCATTAGTTTCCACTGCTATGCAGATGATACACAGCTGTACATATCAGCCAAACCTAATGACAGCCTTACAATCAACAAAATTGAGGACTGTGTAAAGGAAATAAAAGATTGGATGTTATTTAATTTTCTCTTACTTAACTCAGATAAAACTGAGGTTCTATTAGTGGGACCCAAGGCTATGAGAGACAGGTTGGCTACATCTATCCTAAATCTAGGTGGCTCTCCAGTATTGCTCAGTCCGTCTGTAAAAAACTTAGGGGTCACATTTGATTCAGATCTCTCCTTTGATGCGCACATTAGCAGCATCACTCGAATTGCTATTTTTCAATTATGTAATATCGCTAAACTTAGAAATATCCTCTCTTTTAATGATGCAGAGAAACTTGTTCATGCGTTTATAACCTCAAGGTTGGATTACTGTTACTTACTGGATGCTCAAGTAAATCTATAAATAAACTTCAGTTAGTTCAAAATGCAGCTGCCTGGGTGCTAACTCGAACTAGAAAATTTGATCACATCACTACTATTCTATCATCACTACACTGGTTACCAGTCAAATTCCGCATAGATTACAAAATACTTCTTATAACTTATAAAGCTCTACATGGCCTGGCCCCACATTACCTGAGTGAACTCTTAGAGTTTTACAATCCAACTCGTCTACTTCATTCACAGCGTGCAGGACTTCTTTTAGTTCCTAGAATTAAAAAAGTCACAGCAGGGGGAAAGGCTTTCTCATACATGGCCCCCCAACTGTGGAATAAACTTCCCACTTTCGTTCAAGACTCAGACACTTTCCAAATTTTTAGGTCTAGGCTAAATACATACTTATTTACACAGGCTTTTCTCTAGATTTAGACCAGGATGCATGGCTTGGGTCACTGGGGCTGGAGTCTGGAGTCATGTCTGGCCTGCATGCCTTGTCCGTTAGCCGGGAGTGTCGAGTGGTCAGTCTGGCTGCTGAACTGGGCTTCGGTCCACACGATGTTCATCCGCTGCTGCAGCTTCACTCAAGCTGCTTCCGTCATCAGTCAGCTCCAGCCCCATCATACCCGGCCACTTAATGTCGAAGTGCAATATTTCCACATTTTATTCAAACTATGACTCCATGACTGTAGTTTCGTTCTTAGATTTATCATCTACGCCGCCCAAGGAGGTTGGGTCCCTTTTTGAGTCTTGGTCCTCCCAAGATTTCTTCCTATAACACTCAGGGAGTTTTTCCTTGCCACTGTCGCCCTAGGCTTGCTCAATTTGGGATTGGACGTAGTTATTAGGAGATAATCTAAACTTGTAAAGTTGCTTTGAGACAATGCTCCATTGTAAAAAGCGCTATATAAATAGATCTGACTTGACTTAACTTGACCCTGCAAATTCTGCGACTTCTTTCACACTACGGCCTTTGGCACGCCCAAATGCAATCGCTCCTTTTTGCCGCCTGCTTTCCAACCCCTTGTCTTCACTGTCTTCACACCTCTTCTCAACTGTACCACCTCTTCTCAAAACATGAATGCGAATCCTGTCACACACCTTGCAGGAATTTATAGCTCCGATCATCCTCGTGCAAAGCCATCTGCTGCAGCCTCATTGTTTGTCCGGTGAGCTTATAAAACTTGTAGCCTGGTGGACGTTAACAAAATTGAGGAACACACTTGGAACAGTAACACCAATACCCAACAAGTCCACACCCCTCAGAGGGCGCCGCCAATACAGTTCTACAACCTCCAAAACCACACCGTGACCGGTCAATGACCTGCAGTAGGTTCGTCTTCCTGGATAATGGCGTACAAATTCTTAGTTAAGCAAAAAAAATTGTTGAGAAAGAGGAAAGACGAACAACTCGTCAACAAAATTTACTGTAGGACGGGTCGATTCATTTGGCCCTAAATGGCTTTCCATACTATGGTTCCTAGAATGCGCTTTTGCGAAATAGCAAATGTCGAATCTTATGTACGAATGCCGGCAGAAATTAATTTAACAAGAGAACAAAATTAATCCTAGAGGCGAGGAAATAAACTACTGGTCCCATAATGCATTTCACTACAGGGTAGGCACAGTAAAAGGACCCAAGTGATAACAGTTCTGCAACAGTAAACCATTCCAAACATATCCCCAGTCCCTGGAGGGGCAAAATCCTACAGAGATCTCCTCAATCACCCCAAATTCAGTTCCTGAACCTCGAGCTAATGAATCAGGTCAGATCTGTGAGGTCAAACTCTAAACTCTGCAATGCTAACGCCCCTCCAGGACAGGCAAAGATTTTTGATTTTATGAAATAGGAGTCTCCTTTACCTGAGTTCTGGGACTCCTTTAGGTTTATGGTCATCTGGTTCTGCCAGTCCTTATTCAGCTCTTCGTATGAAATATCACCAGATTCGGATCTGCTATTTACAACAAACTTACTCATCTCCATGCTTCTATAAGGTCGATGCTACAGAGCAGAAGTTCAAGCCCAGCCGTACCACCGTGAACTGCCGAGAGTCCGTCTGAAAAAGTTCCCTGAGACTACTTTACTGCATGCAGCCGTTTTGCTGACCGCTGATTTCCTGCTTGACTAATTTAGGTTATTGGCCTCACATCCTATCACAAGCTGTGCGGTATGATGGGATGTCCAATTCCACATCAGCAGTGGTGCCACAGAACCAGAAAGCCTCTCTTGGCATTTTACCTTTGCAAGCTGTATAAAAACAACCTGTTTTCGTGTATAAATTTGTATAAACAGTGGTGCTTGAAAGTTTGTGAACCCTTTAGAATTTTCTATATTTCTGCATAAACATGACCTAAAACATCATCAGATTTTCACACAAGTCCTGAAAGTAGATAAAGAGAACCCAGTTAAACAAATGAGGCAAAAATATTATACTTGGTCATTTATTTATTGAGGAGAATGATCCAATATTACATATTAGTGAGTGGCAAAAGTATGTGCAGGGATTAGCAGTTCATTTGAAGGTGAAATTAGAGTCATGGAGTTTTCAATCAATGGGATGACAATCAGGTGTGAGTGGGCACCCTGTTTCACCCTGTCTTAATTACTGTAATGGCTCTTCACCTTAATATCTTATTTCAACCATTACATTTATTTCCTTTATTGTATTATTCTATTGTATTTTAACTCATTTCTTTTCAATTGTATGTATATTTTGATTCTCTTGTATCCGGGCTTCGGCAATACGAGTGTTCATATCTGTCATGTCAATAAAGCAACTTTTGAACCTTGAATCAGAGATAGAGAGAGACAGATGGAGAAAGTTAGAGAGACAGAAAGACAGACAGATTGAGAGAGACAGATGGGGAGAGAGCGAGACAGATGGTGAGAGAGAGACAAAGAAAGACAGAAAAAACAGTCTCAGCCTGTAACTCCATCAAAGAGATGGAAGACAGCAACACAAAAGAGGATTCTCCGAACCCAAATCGTTCGTACCACAATAAGGATGAGGCATGTCAGAGCGTGCATTGCAACAGTATTTATTCTTGGTCAGTCATTCAAACTCAGAAAGCTGAACAGGTTTCAAACAGTATATAACTCTGTGCAATTTTAAACAAAATAGAACCAATATTTACACTTGTATGAAAAATACAAAAACGTTGATACAGACTTCGCCAGCTGTCTTTTTAAAAGACATAGAAATACAAGTGGTATCAAAACAGAGCGGGCGGGGGGCAGGGAGGCGTACGAACGGTTCCGATCACTCGTACAGTTCTCATGACCTACAGTATGTGAAAAATAAACAAGGTAGCTATACGTTTTCGAATTTGTGCAACATTTCTCCTTTAGCGCCGCTCAACCGCGGGAGAGGAATGAAAATGATCGGTAATAAAAATAAAAGATATTCCCGGGAACGCTTCCTGACGGTTGGACGTGACGCAGAAACTAAACTCAATACTGACGGCAACACTGAATCGAGTGGGATTTAACACAGGCAGCATTTCCTCTACGTAACATAACCCTCCCTCACTCTCACACACACACACACACACATTCACTCTCTCACACACACACACACACACACACACACACACACACACAACTCATACAACAATTAAAATAACACTGTTTCCACGATAAAATAGCTGTCCGTGTAAAACTGAAATCTCTTTTTTTTCTTCAAGCTTTGCGTTCCTTCATATTTTTTGTTTCCTCTTCAAAGTGCCTGAACATCTTGGTCATCGTTCTCACAGTGATTGTACAGAGGACGCCTCGGACACCCATTCGCCCCGAACGGCGGCTGCGGGGCACCAAGCAGAGGAGATCAGGAACACACAGTTCGGAGGTTTGAGACGGGCTTCTGGCGGCGAGGGCACTGGGTTCGAGAGCGAGGTCAATTTGTCACACTGCAGATATCTGCTCGTTTTCTGGAACAAACCAGAAAATATTGGTTTAAAAAAAAAACAAAAAAAAAAACATTGTTTCATGAACCTCACTAAACATTTAGTACGCAATTCGGCGCGCACTAGCATTATGTCATATTGACCAAAAGAGGATATCTCGATATTTTCTGGGATTTTGTCGATAACGATACTTAGACGATACTTTGCATGTTCAAAAACGTTTATAACTTTCTTACCCTGTACTTCTCTCATGTTAACAGGATGTTTTTTATTTGACTTACTTGATCAACTCATCTAAACAATTAATTTTGCTCCAAAAAATCGAATCGATCGTCTCATTTGAGCTCCATTTATTTAACAGCAACAAACTCTCCGTCAAAATGCACACAGGGTTTATAGGTTAAAGTGCAAAACTGATGTGATTTTGACTGCTGCATGACTGTTGTTGTTGTTGTTGAGGCAGATGGGCTACAACCACAGCAGACAACCACATCAGGATCCGTTTCCGTCATCCAACAACGGTGAGCCGAGGTCACAGTAAGCACAGGCCCAGCTTGAGACGGATGGGCTACAACTGTGGAAGACCGCAGTGGGTTAAACTTCAGTCATCCAGCAACAGTAAGCCGAGGCCGCAGTGGAAGATTCTGATCTTGAGGCAGACGAGCTACAACAGTAGAAGAGTGCAACAGGTTCCGCTTCTTTCATCCAAAAACAATACGCGGAGGGACGCAGTGGAAGATTTTGACCATGAGGCAGATGGGCTATAACAGCAGAAGACCGCATTTGGTTCCACTTCTGCCATCCAACAACAGCAAGTTGAATCCGCAGTGGGCACAGGCCCACCTTGAGGCGGATGGGTTACAACAGCAGAAGAGCACGTCAGATTCCACTTCCGCCATCCAACAACAATAAGCCGAGGCTGCAAGCTCACCAAAACTGGACTGGAAAACCTGAATACCACGGCCTATTAGGCTATTGTTTCTGACCGTGTACACCCCTTCATGGCCATCACTGATGTTATGAAGTTACCCCATATGAATACAGCGCTCCTAATGATGAGCTCGGTGAGTACAGGTACCGAGCTCTTGTCCTAACGATTGCTCATTTAACTCAATCAAACACTCACCGTCACACGCTGGTCGCCGTGGCGTCGGACAGTGGGTGTACCCGTGCATGCGGGTGGACGGGCGTGGCTGTGGGGGCGGCTCCAAGTCGCAGGACTTCTTGATGAGCCGAGACCTCTGCAGCGCCGCGTTGTAGTCCGGCGGTCGCCGTCCGTGGCTGTGATTATGACCGTGTTCCTCGACCTCAGCCAACGACAGGGCAGTGTAGCCAGGCGGCGTGGGCGGAGGCTCCCTGAAACGCCCCTCCCTTCGGCTCACGGCGCTCTTCGGCACCGTCTGCGCCTCCTCCTTCACCCCTCTTCGCTTGATCGTGCCCGTGTCGCCTTCTGATTCATCAGGCCAGTAGCCGAGGGGCGTGGCCGACTGGCTCCGCCCCATGCCGTGCCCATCCGACAGGGTCTCCCAGCTGCGGCTGTCATAGTGCCCGATGCGCTGTGGGATGTTCTGGATGTTGTCGTGTGAGCCGCTGGAGCAGGAGGTCCAGCTGCCCCGCCCACTGTCGGCTGCTTCCAACGAGGCCCGGTCATACTGGTCCTGAGTCAGTGAGTAAGAACTATGATGGGGGGGAGAGAGAGGTTTGCCTTTATGAGCTACACCCACTGCTGCGTACACCGAATAAGACCGACTGAACATCAATCCTTGTAGCTTCTTTATATGAGATCGCACTGGTGTTCTAATTTCTTACCCGAGGCTGACCTGGTCGGGCTCCGTCCGGTTTGTTTTATGAGTCTGTGCAAGTGTGCGTGAGTGAGAGAGGCCATGCGAGTGGTCATCTGCCACGATAAGGTCGGAGGACGCCGAGCTCACGAGACTTAGCTGATCAGGAGTTTGGTTTCCACTGCAGTACTGCCCTATAACCCAAAACCCAGAAAGTAATACACAGTACTACAAATTTAAACAATAACATCAGGTACAGACACTTAAGTTAGCTGGAATCCAGAGTCAGAGTCTCAAAGCTCTACAGTGCAAGAGAGTCGAGTCTGTAGGGTGAGAGTCCGAGTCTCGGAGATTGCGAGTCTGAATCTCGAGCCTGTAGGGTGAGAGTCCAACTCTCAAGTCCAGAAGGCACAAGTCCAAGTCTGTAAGGTGAGAGTTGAGTCTCGAACCTTTAGGATGAGAGTCCGAGTCTCGAGTGTCATGCTAATCGCCCTCGTCCTAATGGTCGGGGAGGAGGCATAGCCACAATTTTTGACAAAGAGCAAAGTGTTACAACTAAATCCCATTACAAGGCTAATTCTTTTGAAATACTGATTCTTAATGTGACTGATCCATCATTATGGAAGTCAAAACCACACTCTTTTCAGCTTATCACTATTTACCGTCATCCTGGTCCCTATTCAGAATTTCTTCAGGAATTTGCTAACCTTCTTTCTTGCTTACTACTGTCAACAGATAAGGCTTTAATTGAAGGTGATTTCAATATTCAATTTGACAATGAGCAGGATCCACTTAGAATTGCTTTCGAGTCCATCTTAGAATCCATGGGTATCACTCAGAATGTGATGGGAAAAACCCACCGCTATAATCATACTTTAGATCTAATATTAACATTTCTTATCAATATAGACAACCTTGATGTTTTCCCGCAAAGTGATTCGATTTCAGACCACTATCTTTTAGTATTTGAGCTATCTCTAATAAATAAAATCCTTCTGCCTCGTTATCACACCAAGCGCACTATCACATCTGCTACTCCAGCTGCGTTTATTAAAAACCTACCAGACTTGAAATTTAATACACCTACGGAGATCAATCATCTTGAGTGTGTAAATTACCAATTAGCATGTGTGCTTCGCTCAACCCCAGACACGACTGCTCCTGCTAGGGTCAAACGCATTAGGGAAAAAAGGCTAGCACCATGGTATAATGATCACACTGTACCTTAAAGCAAAGAACACGGCATCTAGAGCGCAAGTGGAGACATATTAAATTGGAGGTGTTTAAGATTGCTTGGAGGGACAGCATGGCAGAGTATAGCATTGCCCTCACTAAAGCTGAGGCTGCATACTTCTCTTTAATCATAGAGAAAAATAAGAATAATCCAAGATTTCTCTTTAATACAGTCTCCAAATTAACAAAAACCCCACAGAAAGTGATTCTCCTGTTCTGTGTAATTTTAACAGTAATGATTTCATGACTTCTTTAATGATAAGATAGAAAACATTAGGCATAAAACTCAATGCTCATCACATCACCAAACTGTTCAGCCACCTTCCAGATGCAGCACTAGTGAAGACATCTGTTTAATGAGCTGTAAATCAAGATTAGAATCTTTACCCCAATTACTAATACTGAACTATCCGCACTGATCAGCTCATCTAAGTCATCAACATGTTTGTTAGATCCAATTCCTACACATCTACTCAAACAAGTATTACCTAGTGTTATAGAGCCAGTGTTAGCTATTAGACTTAGTGTTAGAGTTAGTGTTAGACTTGACTTGAGTGTGTAACTTAAGGGTCTGAGTCTCGAGTCTGTAACTTGAGGGTCTGAGTCTCGAGTCTGTAGGGTGAGAGTCCGAGTTTCAAGTCTGTAACTTATGGGGTCCGAGTCTGGAGTCTGTAGGGTGAGAGTCTGAGTCTCAAGTCCAAAATGCGCGAGTCTGAGTCTGTAGGGAGAGAGTCTAAGTCTCGAGTAAATAAGGTGCGAGTCTAGGTGTCGAGTCCCAAGTGTGCAAGTTCGTGTCTTGAGTCCGAGTCTGGAGGGTAGGAGTCTGAGTCTCAAGTCTGCAGCCTAAGAGTCCAAGTCCAAGTGAGTCATCCTCTAGCGCGAGTCCCAAGTATCTAGCATCTATAGAGTCCCAGTCTCAAGTCTGTCGGTTGAGAGTCCAAGTTTCGGGTCAGAGTGCAGTCTGTAGGGTACGACTCTGAGTCTACGAGTGCAAGCCAAGTATTGAGTGGCGGGTCAGTAAGTTATGCACCTGGGTGCACCTCGAGTCCTCATCCCTGACACTAAACATTCGCCCAGGTAGTACAGCGTCTTTACTGAGTCTTTAATCACTTTGAAGTGTTCCTAAGGAGATAAAAACCAAAACACCCAGATCTATCAAAGCGTCGGCACCTTTTCTGGGTGTGGTATCAGGCGAGGCGTGAGGACAGGAGGGCAGAGAAGGGGCATTCGACGGGTTGTTGTCGGGCTGCCTCCTCTTTCTGTCGTGCGCCTCCTCTGAGAGGGCCAGAACCTTTTGGAGAGACTTGGGGGAGTGGGTACCTACAGAAACACAGAGTATTAGAGACTCTGAAAAGGAGCCCGTATCAAAGAGACGGGCGAGGGCGGCGTACCGAACGGCTGCAGTTCCTTCCCGGGTGGCTTCTTGCGGGGCGGATGCTTTAGCGTGGGGCTTCTCTGGGTGACCGGAGATGAATCCACTCTCCTTTTCTCCACAGCGCTTTTACACACTGAGGCACACAGAGTATGTTTATTAAACAAAGCAGAAAAAAAAGATAAACACGACCATATAAGGGCAGGAGCAGCGTCCTGGACTGACCATTTCCAGTGGCAGGCTCCCACTGGAGGGAGAGCGAATGCAGGGCGTCCTCGTCGCTCTGGTGCGCCAGCGAGTCGAGGTACTGGCGGACGCGCCGGCTCATCATCTCGGCCTCGTACAGCTTCTTGGCGCTGAGGAAGGAGCTCCGGCGGCCCCTCCTCCTCGGACCCGCCGTCCCATCGGACAAAGAGGAGCTGCTGACCTGGCTCAGAGACCTGCAGTGGAAACGTACAGTGTAACGGCCTGATGGGGACGGGGCGTTAAAGAGAGAAAGGTTAAAGAGAGAGGGGTTTTTGAGCATGCTCAGTCCGTTCTACGAAGAGGTAAAGACAGGAGAGGTTAAAGGAGGTCAAGTCCTAAAAGGATTGTCAGTACGGATTTAAAGGGTGGGTTAACAAACACTGCACGACAACCGACAGGTTAACAGGGAGAGAGGCACGAGTGCTGAGCCATAGTCCCACTTACCCAAGACTCCTCCACTTTTTCTTCCTAAAACGCGGCCGCGGGGGACACCAAAGAGCCAAAGAGGACGGAGGACGGAGAGAAAGAGACAGAGACAGACAGGTGCTTACACAGTGAAGCCCACAGAACAGAGGCCACAGACCACAGGAAGAGCCCAATGAAAAAACACATCGAGCGCAGACTCGCCTCACACGTCTAACAGCGTAACATCAAGGGCACGCCTCAAACCAAACGCACCTGGTCTTGAAGAGGACGGCCGGGTCCATGGCGATGGACGCCATCCGTACGACGTGCCTGATCTCGCGCGCGATCATCCGCAGCTTCTCAAAATTCACCAGGCCGTCTACTTTCGAGTCGTTGCCTATGATACAAAAAAAAAAAAAAAAAAAAAGAAGAGAGATCCGCTCTCAGTACTGGCGTTAACCCCAGCGTGTCTCGGGTTTTTTAGGATGCTCACCCTCGTGCAGGAAGGTCAGGTCCTTCTTGACGACGGGGAAGAGCGGGATGATCGGCGGCTGCAGGTTGTGCTTGTTCAGGAGGTTGCGGTATTTGGCCATGTTCCGCGACGGGTCGAACACCTCCTGCAGCTCGGAGAGCAGCTTCTCGTATTTGACCGGCAGACGCTCCCACGTGGCACGCAGCCGGGACACCGGGGCCAGGTTCAGCCCGCTGACACAAACGAGAACAGAAATGAATACCGGAAGGACTCCACTCGAGGCGTAACGATGCCTGGAGCCGGAATTCTGCTTATTACGCAGTCTAATGCAACTGCGTTTTTAAATGTCGATAAATTTGCTTGAAATAAATATGTCAACAACAGAAAAATAAAAACAAAGCATGAAAGTTAACAATATAAACTATTAAGTGTTTTTTTTGCGTAACATATGAAAAGACAGGTTTTTGTTTAGATAACTGATCAACAGTAACAAAAATATTAAACAAGTTAATTAATCAGAAAAAGTCAGGATTTATCTCTGACTCTGCTATATAGGATAAACATAAAATAAGTAAAAAACCATATAAGTAAATATATAACTAAAACAAACTCAAAATAACTAAAAATGATCAAACCTTTTAATTATAAATCTAATACTTTTTTTCAAATTTTATTAATTTGTACTACTAAAGGAAATGGCACAATTGAAGCCATTTTGTTCATTTTATTAACTTAAAAATTTAAAATTAAAAAGAAATATAAACAAGATTTTCCTCCATGAAGCTTTAACCTCTTATTTTAAACTTATTTTCCTTAGTGTCTGTTGACGAACATTATTAAAAAATAAAAATAATAAACGTGTGTGGGTTTGTGTCTCAGTACTTTTGGCCACATTCAAGTTTGTGTTTCAATACTTACGGAAACTACGGGTTTGTGTCCCAATATTTTTATATTGTTGGCCACATGCAGGTTTGTGTCTCAATACTTTTGGCCACGTACAGGTTTGTGTCCCAATACTTTTGGCCACTTATGGGTTTGTGTCCCAATACTTTTGGCCATGTGCAGATTTGAATCTCAATACTTTTGGCCACTTACAGGTTTGTGTCCGAGTACTTTTGGCCATGTGGGTTTGTCTCCCAATACTTTTGGCCACTTGCAGGTTTGTGTCCCAATACTTGTGGCCCCTTAAAGATTTGTGGGGAACTCACCTGATAATGGCAAACATGGAGTTGAAGTTCTTGCAGTCACGGCAGTGCAGGGCGACTTTTATAAAGTGTTTAATGAGCTTCATCCTCTTGGCCTGGTTGGGCTCTTGCAATATCTCTGTGGCGACCAGAAGGTCTCCTGATTGACCAGGTCCTCGAAGTTGCGCAGGTTGGCCGGCGGGTCGTGCGGGCGGAGCTTGAAGAGGTCGGCGATGTAGTCGGTGGGCTCGATGCGGGCGAACAGCAGGTAGTTGCGCGCCGACAGCTGGTTGGCTATCTCCGTGGAGCTCAGCGATAGGAGGCACACTTGAGCTTCCCGCTGCAGCTCCTGGGCCTCCACGTCCGAGCACAGCGTCTCCGTCTCCATGTTGCTCTTAAGGTAGTACCTGAGAGGCGCCGCGCGTTAGTCAACATCAGATTTAACTCGGAACGCACCGAACGAGATTCGCCGACTGTTCTTACCTGGCGCAGAGCTGGATCCGGTCCGCCAGCTTCGAGAGCTGGTCCGGGAGCCGCCTCTGTTTGGTGACGCCCTCCGGGGTGACGGAGACCTCGCACAGGGAATAAGCCTCGGGCCCGGCGGTCAGGCCGAACTCTCGCATGGCCTGACTGACCGCCTCCCTGGCCGTGGTGTCCCTGTTGATCAGCAGGTAGCGGCTTTGCTGGTCTGCCTTGAACACTCGCAGCACCTGATCCTGCAATTCTGCAAAAGTGCGAACAAGAATCCAGTGAAACTCGTCCCCGGTGGAAAGCTTTAACTTTTACGTTATTCCAGGTCGTTTCAGTTTCACTTTTATTTGGATCAGTTTCAAACTTGTGCAGTTGGTGCATCCGGAGCTGCCGCTGAGCTGCCGATTTCGGTTTCTACGTCAAATCGCATGTCTATGGAAAGCTGCCAGACTTGAGATGTTTGCCAGACTTTAAGTTCCTCCGCTTCAGCCCCACCCAAGATGTTCTTCCCTATTCAGCTCCACAGAGATTAGATAACTTTAATTATGAGTTTAAGTTAAGTTTACTTCTAAGCTGCCCCAAGGAAGCGTGGTTTCTTTTTGAGTCTCGAGGATCGCGTCCTCCCAAGGTTTCTTCCTAATAATGTTTAGGGAGCTGTCGCCCTGGGCTTGCTCAGTTTAGGAGTGGCCCTTATAATTTCTTGAGACAATGCTTTCATTGTAAAAAAAAAAAAAAAAAAAAAAAACAAAGGCCATGGGAGTAAAATTGCACTTGACTTTGAGACTGAAACTGGAACAAAGTAAAAGCTGCCCCCACTGTCGCCAGGCCGTCCACAGGACCGAAACGCGTCCGTCTTCGTGCGATTATTGGGACGACGCCAAAAACTGACGTGCATGCGTGACGTGACTTCTTCCGGATGGCAAAAACGCAAGGTTGTTTACAAAATTCTGCCGGACCGATCAGGTCGACGTCTGACGTCGGGTTCTTATAAAAGTGTGTGTTAATTTATTAATATATTTAACGTCAGGGGCGCTATTAAAGGTGCTTAAGGAGACGAAAGCTTGGGATTACAAATTTGGACTACATTAGTCCATAGAACGTATGGTCTGGTTCTTGTGTTTGCTTTGCGTTTTATTAAAGGATGACTAAACGCATTCCGCTGATGCGTATACCGTCCTTTCGCGTGGCTGTTTAGTGCTTTCCGAAGAAAAAAATCCCTTAACGTCACGTACGAGTGAGCAATTTGATAGCACTGATTAAAAAACATCTTGGCCTTTTCACGTCGCCTTCGGTATGTAACGGCCTTAACGCTGATCACATGCACACGGAGACGATACGTAGCTCAGATCAACAAAAGCCGATGCCCAGACCGACCGCGGCAGAGCTTCTATCTCAGGGCCTAAAAGGCTTCAGAGAGTAAAGGACAAGCAGAGAAGCTACAGAAGGGAAAGGCGACCAGTAGAGGGGGATGCTACGAAGAAACAGGAGCGATGCAAAGTAATTACTGTAATAAAGTCAATCACAGGACAGAAAAAAGAGAAGGGAATCTAGGGAGGCTCTGCGCCAAACTACAGGAGGTAAGATTACTCCCGGACCCCCGGCCGGCCGTGCGTGCGTTCGTTCGTTCGTTCGTTCGTACTCACGGGTGAATCCAGGCGCTGTGAGCGACAAGAAGTTTGCGGAAAGAGTTAGAAAGGCACCTGTACACCCCACCCTGACCCACACAAAGCAGCAGGGCGGTACCGGAAAGGGTACAGGCCCTATCCGAGCTTTACCGGGTGGCTGCACGCTGTAGTCGATGATGCGCTGCTGGCCCTGCGCCAGGTCCGGGTTGCTGGTCGACAGGTTCCCGCTGATGGGCGCGCCCCCGGCCGGGGCCTGCTTGCTCTGCCTCAGGCCCACGATGCTGTCGTCCTGCGTCTGGCCCAACCCGAGGTCGCTGCGGAGACGACAGCGCATTAGCGACGGACCGCTACGTGACATTTTTTTGACGGCGCGAGTTTCGCCCACCTGTACGGTTTCTGAGGTAGGATGCTGATGCGCGTCTTGTCGAGGATCTTCATCAGCTTGTTGCGGCCCCCCACCGTGTGAGCCTTGGCCTTCTTGCTGAGCTTCTCCTGCCCTACGATGCCGGCGGCGGCCTCGAGGTCCGGAACCGAGTAGCGGGGGCTTTTCTTGCCGTCTCCGATCTTGGGGAGGTGAGGGACGCCGTTCTTCTTCTCCTCCGCCATTCGCGCCACGAGCTCCTTAAAAACTGAGGGTGCAAAAGGGATTCAAAAGGAATCCAGTGGTAACTTTAAAGCAGCGGTTCCTAATGGTTTTACCTTGGAGCCCCCCCTATGACTACCTAAAAAAAAGCTGTAGTTTTATACAAAAAAGTCTATAGTTTTATTTTTAAAAAAGTAGTTTTATACAAAGATTTCTAGTTATGTTTCTGTTTTTGTACTTTTTCATCGCCTGTGCTTTTGTCTCACAAAAACAGGTTTTGATTTCAGGCTATTTCAGAGGGTTACTCACCCAGAAGGTTGGTCTTGACGCTCATGGACAGCTGCAAGTTGTTCTTGAGGATCTCGGTGGCTTTGGACAGCTGCACGTTCTCAAACGTCTGCCCGTTCACCTCCAGTATCTAGCAATCGGGGAAAAAAAAGCGAGAGTGAGTCACAAGGTGACTTTGTGACGTCTTTACGCTCCATTTCCGTAGCCGCACCTGGTCCCCGCGTTTAAGCCCGGCGGCGTCCGCCTTGCTGCCCGCTTCCACGGCGCTAATGAAAAGGTGCGTCCCCCGTTCGGCGCCACCGATCAGCGTGAAGGGTAGCGGCATCTCCCGAGAGACCCGGGGGATGGACACGACCCGGGCTTTGGCTTTGGCGGCACAGGCGATGTTCAGCAGCCGCAGCTGCCCGCTCATCTTCTGCTGACAAAAAACAGAATTACAGGGCTGCTTAAATAACAGGAGACGCCCGAGGTACTGAGGGCGTACTTCTCTTTCGAGGTCGTTCTGGAATTCCTCCAGGAAGTTCGTCATGTCGGGGTCACCCTCGAAGTCACTGAAGTGATTGTTCACCACAGCAAAACCACCCGAGTCACCTAGGAGGCAAAGGCAGCACGTTAGGGCACGGACTGTATACATGGTGCGCATACAGTGTACGTTAACATGAGGTCAGTGCCGATATAACGTGTATATATATATATATATATATATATATATATATATATATATATATATATATATATATATATATATATATATATATATATACACACACACACACACACACACACACGTTATATACATGTTTGCATTTTATTAAATTCTCTATTATATTATGCTATATTTTACTTGTAATTTTTGGTATTTTACTGTATTATATTTATTCATCACACTCGTTGTTTTCTATTTTATTACATTCTCTATTTCATTTATTTTTACGCCACGGAATGCAGATAGATGCCTAAGAACCAGAGTAGGAGATGTACTGTACTAATTTGTTTGACAGCAAAAATCATCTGATATTCCAAATTTGCTTAGTTCCTAACTTTTCAGCATTAAATGAGTACCTTTATAGTAACAGTGAGGACCCGACAGTACCTTATCACGTAAGCTCGGGTCATTAAACCAGTCCAGCAGCCTTTGGCCCACAATCAGGGGACTGGACAGGAAGGTCCGATAGGTTAACAGGAAGTCCTCGATGTACGTCGGGTCAACCACCGAGTGATCCTCGACCAAGTGCTGAATTAGACGCTCCAGGGTGCCCTGGAAAATGAGAGGTACGTGATTTAGCCTCACGTTCAGACAGCCGAAAGCGTGGGCTACCCGGCCAAGAAGAGCGTCACCTTGACGACGATGTGTCCCTTTCGGGTCCCGGTGCGGTCCAGCTCTCTGTGCTCTTTCACCATGACGATCTCTCCTTCCTCCTCCACCCGCTGCGTGTTCTGCTCCACCTGATTCAGGATGCAACAGTAGTCCTGTTGCGCTATACACACAAACTACACACACACACACACACACACACATTAGCGTAAAGTAACTAAGGAACTTCGTAAGGCAAACGAAACAAACCCACCTGACAGTCGTCCACCTTGGTCCTCATCACTCCGACCATCAGCTCTTTGTCCATGGAGGGGGACACCCCAAAGCTGCCGCCCATGCCCACGGTCTCGCACTGCCCGTCCGGATACATCACCTCCACGGCCCCGTTCAGGATCACCGACCACGAGTCCAGCTACATCGCCAACACAACGAGGCGTTACAACATCCGCGCACACGCGCCACCGCTAACAACTCCGTCCGGATCTCGAAGCTTGACCCACCTCCTCCCCGTGGTTGAGGACGACGGTCCCGGCGCGCTCCACCACGGCGAACACCATGACGGCGCACAGCGCTCTCCTGACCGACACGCCCAGGCTGGCGAAGGCCGGCAGCTGCTGCACAAACTCCAGGAGCTGCTCTGGAGGGGCGGGAGAGAGACGGGCGCAGACTGAGCACGGCGAGGACAGGGAGGACACAGAGCCCAGAGCGGCACCATTAAAGCCCTGCTTACCGATATCATCGTCGGTGCGGTCCATGGGGTCCTTCTCCAGGCAGTCCCGCACTATGTCCCGACTCATCAGGGGGTCCGCGGACCGCCCCACTTCCTCGTCGTCCTCATCGTCGTCCGAGTCCACGGCCGTCTCGGGCAGCCCGCTGAGGTCCACGTCCCCGCAGTCGCTCTCTGTGGCCTGGGTGAGAGGGAAGCAGCGTACGTTAGTATGTTCTCTCTTTTGTTACGTTACACTGAAGGTACTGCGTGTTAGTATTTTCTCTTCTCTACTTGTTCCTTTCTCTATTTTACTTATGATATTCGCTGTTGTATATTTATTTATATGTCTAATGCTGAAATATTACACTCCCACTTTTATTACTTTATTTTATTATATTTTAATAAACTACATTTTTCTCTTTTATTTATTCCAGCTTCATTTTAATTAAACATTTTTTTTTATTATATTCCCATTTACTATATTTGCTTTATTCATTATATTTTATGCATATAACATATACGTTATAATGAACATAATATATAAAAAATGCAATAATGTAAAAAAAAAAGTACTACACTTATAATATACTTATACATACATATATATAATACTACATTTGTAATTTTTTTTATATTTTAAAATGTATATTTTAAAATACATTAAAAATCAAGTGTAATGTAATACTGTAATAATAATATCGTAATGTTGAAATAATAATATTAATATAATATAGAACATTTTTATATATATTACAATTTTCATTTTTAATATATTACATTACCAGTTTAACATAAGACATTGTATATCTTAACAGATCATGTTCTACACAACCTACAAACATGTATTCTATTTTATTTATTATATTCTCTGACTTATTTTATCTTCTGCATTTTATATTATCCGCTTTAATTACTATGTTCACTATTTTATGTATTAGAATTTAAATTTCATGACGTTCTCCTTAATTATTTTATTACCTTTTATTTAATATATTCTACAAGTGATTTTATTATTTAGCTTTTCTATTTTCACTATTTTACTATATTCCCTTGATATTTTCTTGGTTTGTATTCTCATTTTCTTCTATTTTTTTTACGATATTCTTTGTTTAAATTTCACATTTTATTATATCTTTATTTTATTTATTACATTCTTTGTTTAAAGCTTGTATTTTATCACATTCCCTGTTTTACGACAGCTTATACTTTATTTATTTATTCTATTTTATTTATTTCATGATATTTGTTGTTTACATTCTGCATGTTTTATTTATTCTTTTAGTGCATATTCTGTATAATCTATTTATTCTGATAAATACAACATTACGATGATTTAATTGAATTAGATTCTTGTACATATATATAAACTGCAGGTTGTTTGATCGGGTTGGGTCCCTCTGGGTTTGGTATCTTTGGTTATCCAGATGTTTATGAAGCGTATGGTCCGTTTAGAAAAAGCTCTATAGGGATCGATCTGATTTGAACTTTAACCACAGGTTATGGCTTCATGTTGACGGACAATCTTTGTGTCCGTGCTTTATGTGTGGTCAGCTAAAGACGCCAGCACTGCAGTCCTGTATGGGCTTTATGCTGCTGATCTGATGGACACGGGACCTGATAGATATCTGACAGGCTGCTGCTGCCCGAGTCGCTGGCGATGCTGGAGCGAGACTGGCTGGAGGACATGTGGAGGTGCAGACCGTCCGACAGGTGGAGCTTGGAGAAGTCTGCAGGAAGCTGAAAAAGGTCGAACAGAGTCTTTGAGCACTGAGGAAAGGAATGTGACCTGGCAACACAGAACTCAGGGCTCGAGGAAATATAGAGTTACCAAAAAAGAACAAACAGAGGAGGAGGAACGATCGGGAAGGAAGGTTACCTGAGATTTGGAGCCTTCCTGCAAAGAAAAACCCAAAATCAGGCTGTTACTACAGAGCACTCACTTCGCGCTGTGGATAATCCGTAAGCGTAGCGTAAGCGTAGCGTAAGCGTACCGAGTGGAAGCCCGGCGGCAGAGGCGGCTTGCTGACGGGATAGTGCTCGACCGTGTCGATGATGGTCTGCCTCTCTCCGCGCTGGTTGATCTTCCGGAAGCGTCTCCTGGACTGCCGGTGGGACGCCTGCCTCTGAAAGTACTCCTCGCTGTCCTCTATGTAGTCCACCTGCAGAGCCACAGACAGGGTCAGTCCGAGCCCCGCCCGATTCATTCCGTACCCCACCGCCTGCTACACCCACTCACCACGATCATCTCCGAGGCCTCCAGCACGATGCACTCGCACCCTCGCCTCAGGCTGCCCGCCGAACGCTTTCCAAAGCTGCCCCACACACACACACACACACACACACACACACACACACACACACACACACACACACACACACACACACACATACATATATAGGAAATTACAGACGAACCACAAAACGATACGACGCGAGAGCTGATCCGTTACTACACCTGCTGCGCGGGAGAAACATGGACTCCTTTATGAACACGGAGCCAGACAGCAAGATGTACCAGCAGGTCCCGATGTCATCTGGGCTATAAAAACAAACAAACAAACCTCACACACAAAGCACATTTTTAAAAAGCCTTGACCTTTTTTTATTCTTTTCAAAATGACGTTTTCCATTGACACTGGGTTTTTTGTTTTTTTTACAGCCCAAGCCATTAGGAACTGGGAGTGGTTGAGGTGTTTTTTCTGATAATTAGTTTAAAAATTTGGAATAATTTTCTTTTAATTCGTGTAAACTTTTCTGAGAATTTGTGTATAATTTTGGGATAATTTGTGTAACGCTTTCTGATAATTCGTGTAAAATTTTGGAAATAAATCATGTAAAATTTTCTGATAGTTCGTGTAAAATTTCAGGATAATCTGTGCAACATTTTCTGATAATTTGTGTAAAATTTTCTGATAATTCGTGTAAAATTTCCTAATAATTCATGTGATATTTAATGATTATTTGTGTAAAATTTGTGCTAATTTGTGTAAACTTTTAGAATCACTTGTGTGAAATTTTCTGATAATTTGTGTAAAATTTTGGCACAATTCGTGTCAATTTTTGAGATAATTCATGTAAAATTTTCTGATAATTTGTGCAACATTTTCTGATAATTCGTGTAAAATTTCCTAATAATTCATGTGAGATTTAATGATTATTTGTGTAAAATTTTTGTGCTAATTTGTGTAAACTTTTAGGATCACTTGTGTGAAATTTTCTGATAATTTGTGTAAAATTTTGGCACAATTCGTGTCAATTTTTGAGAAAAATTTTCTGATAGTTTGTGTAAAATTTTCTGATAATTTGTGCAACATTTTCTGATAATTCGTGTAAAATTTCCTAATAACTCATGTGATATTTAATGATTATTTGTGTAAAATTTGTGCTAATTTGTGTAAACTTTTAGGATCACTTGTGTGAAATTTTCTGATAATTTGTGTAAAATTTTGGCACAATTCGTGTCAATTTTTGAGATAATTCATGTAAAATTTTCTGATAGTTTGTGTAAAATTTTCTGATAATTTGTGCAACATTTTCTGATAATTCGTGTAAAATTTCCTAATAATTCATGTGAGATTTAATGATTATTTGTGTACAATTTTTGTGCTAATTTGTGTAAACTTTTAGGATCACTTTGTGTGAAATTTTCTGATAATTTGTGTAAAAATTTTTACATCACTTGTGTGAAATGCTCTGATACTTTTCTGGCTAAAACTTTGAGATAATTTCTGTAAAGCGTTCCAGTGGAACAGAATTTTGCAGATTGTTTTCATTTAAAGTAGCACAGAGATTTAAGTGCTGTAAAAAAGCACTACAGAAACGAACTGGACTTGATTTACGAGTCAATCATCCAGAACAAAGTGGCATGTCTCCTCACTGAGGGGTTTCAGACGAGCATGCCCTGGGTCAGCCGAGGTCTAAAGTGAGTAACTAATCGAATGGGGTTCCTCTTTTTACCACGTTTCAGTATCAGGACGACTCAGCGTTCGGTTAGTAATAGCGTCCCGGACGCCCACTTTCACTTCCATATGCATCGGGCAGCTCTCAGTTATCTGCAGGTGCATTTAGCATTTGCATTTTTTAGCCACTATTTGCGTTAGAAATGCAAATCATACAGTCACTTGATGTGGAAGGTGTTCGTTAATAACATGACGCTCAGCTACGGAGAACTGAGCAACCAACAGGAAACTTTTTAAACCTTAAAACACGGTCAGGACTGGTCATTTTTAAGGGTTTAGACCTAGATTTAGGGGTGAGAACGAATAAGGTTCATTTTTAAATCGGCATCAATAGTGCCCACCTTAGCTGACCGGATAAAGACTGCAGATAAGGAGCATAAGTGAAAGCTCGGGAGTTTCAGGAGCGTGAAAGTACCCTTTTCTCATCAACAAAACTCTGCACTTCTGTTTTCCTTTCTCAGAAAAAGAGAACAGGTCCTTTCAGCGCCCGTCTCGCCATGTCTTAAAATGAAATCTGACCCAAAACCCTTAACGCGCTCTGTGTTTGAAAGCAGACGTCTCAATACTCACTAATAGAGAACCTCGTTGGCGTCGTGCTGCTCGTAGCGGACCGTTTCACACATCAACCTGAAAGAATCGAACAGGTTAAATCAGCTCTGAGTGCTCGCTAAGCACTGAACGGGTCTAAGACGAGGGCGTGTCCTACCTGAGCTGGTGCTCCCTCAGGTTGGACAGCGCTTCCATCCCGTGCAGGTAGGAGTACACGATCTGGAGGTCCTACAGAAACCAAACACAGACCGATTAAGGCACCACTGGCCTGAATTCACTTTTAAAAATTCCAGCACTGCAGTTGCACCCTGTCGCCAGCGAGGGGCGCCAGCCTCATTAGAACCCACTGCAGTCAGCACCTCCTTCTTTTTCTCACACCGCACACAAGCGAGCATACACACACAGACACACACACACACACACACACACACACCCTTCCCATGACGCAATGCGCTTCGAGTCGATGTTTAACAAGAGCGGCACCTCGGCGGATTCCACAGGGCCGGCTGTCGCACTTTCTCTTCCCTTCCTCCTTCTCTGCCCTGCTCTACTCAAACGGAAACTCTGCAGAGATGGAAAGTCCTAATCCGAACACAGTTAAAGTCCCATTAAGTAACGGGGCTTAACCTCAGCGCAGGTCTCATCACGGACCAAAATAAGCACACTGGTGGCAGAGCGTGCCATTTCCACCCCGGGACTCGCCCAGACCCACACGCCTGCCCACCCCTAGATTCCTCATGCTTTATTTTTCTTTAACTGCATCTCCCTCAGCATTTTTATTCCACTAAAGCTCTGTCCTGGGTCGTGGTGTTTCTTACAGGCCCATCAGCCGACCGGTGCTTCATCCTGGGATCCAGGGTTAAATCAGTCGAGACAGAGTCCCGAGTGGGACATCAAAAGGTCCCAAAGGGCCCAGACTCACACACCAGGGACTCAACTCACAAGGAAGAGACCCGAGGCTCGTCTCGGGTCCGACCCGGACTCACACACCAGAGATTGACTTGGACTCGACTCGCACACTGGAGACTCGAATCGGAATGGCATGGCAGAGCCTCGAGCCTCGACTTGAGCCTCACAACAGACCCGAGACCCGACTCGGACGCCAGAGACCCGAGGTTCGATTCAGACTCTTGCAGCAGAGACTCGAGGCTTGACACGGACCCGAAGGCCAGACAGTCGGCACATAAGATGCCCTTAAGAGCAGCATTTTCAGTCAGCAGCACAAAGGGACGAACTTTGACTCAAATCACCTGGAAATGAAATAGTTCTGAATTCTGCTTTAAGCTTCTCCTGAACAACAGTAACAGGATATAAATAATCACAACAAAAAGAACTTCTGACAAAGATAAGAACTAAACAAATCTCATTCATAACAGCTGCTCCAACGACTGACCTCACACACACACACACACACACACACACACACACACGCCTCTCTCAAACACAGTCAGTCACAAGTGTGTGTGTGTGTATAAGCTGAGTCACTGTTGACTGCGTAAGGCGTAGGATCTCCTCCTCATGTACATGCTTTATGTTCGTTAATAATCTCACCCTAATAAACGTTAGAATTTATATATGACATGTTATTTAAGAAAGGCCTTCTTAAAGTCAGTAACAAATAAATCCAAAACAGTAAATATTTTGAGTGCACACACTAAGCTTACACCCACACACCCACACACACACTCCATACTGCTGCTTGCATTTGCTTGTGCACTTTAACAGGGCCCATGTTCATAAGTTTCCGTCTCTCTGTTCAGTGTTACTACCGGTCCGTTTCCTGCAAGTGCTACAGATTGGATTGGACATCCTGTCTAGGCTTGGTTCGTGCCCTGAGCCCTGTGCTGTTGTTGTGAGCTGGACCCTGGGGAGGGCTGTGTTTGTTCTCCACACAGTATGTGAGAGACATTTTCAGATGGACATCAGCGTGAAAGAACTTCCAGCCATTTTATTATTTGTTTAACAGTTAAAAAGAATCGGATCGACATTCCAGACTCAAATATCAGAGACTCGACTCGGACAGTGGATTCTCAACTCGGACTCGGACCTCAGGGTCTCTACTCGGACTTGAGAGTCAGAGAGCCGACTCGGACTCACGATGGAGGCGTCACTCGGACCTACAGCAGATTCTCGACACGGACTTGCTCGTCAGAGACTCGACTCGGACTCGCACAGCGGAGATTTGAATGGGACTCTGGCTGTAGGCTTCACTCAGACTCGTACAGAGGAAACTTGACTCAGAATCACGTCAGAGACTTGAATCGGACTCAGACCTCAGAGACTTGACTTGGACTCGCAAGGTGCAGACTTGAATCAGACTTGGATAGCGGAGATTCAGCTCAGACTTCCCAACGGAGACATCACTGGGACCGGCGAGACTCGACTCGGACATCAGAGAATCGATCCGGACTCACAACAGAGACTTGACTTGGACAGCATGGACCTGAATCGGATTTGCAAGCCACAGACCCGACTCAGACTCATGATGGGGCTAAACTTGGACCCACGGCAGATTCTCGCCTCGGACTTGTAGGTCGGGAACTCAACTCAGACAGCAGAGACTCGACTCGGACGTAAGGGATTCGACTCAGACTGGCGTGTCAAAGACTTGATTCGGACTCACACTTCAGAGAACCGATTCAGACTAATGATGGAGGCTCAACTTGGACCCAGAACAGATTCTTGGCTCAGACTTGAACGTCAGGAATTTGACATGGGCAGCGCAGACACAAATCGGATTCAAGATGGAGGTTCAACTCGGACCCTCCATGTCAAAGACTGGACTCGGATGTCAGGGACTCGACTCGGACTCGCACTTCAGAGGCACGACTCACACATTAGAGACTTGGCTCGTACGTCATTGGACTGGACTCGGACTCGCACGTCAGAGCAGCAAAGCCTCACCTCAGACGTCAGAGACACAACAGAAACTTGACTGGACTCACAGTCTGACTCAAAAAAAAGTATCGGACTGATATCGTATCAGCAGATAAGCAAACCAAAGCTGCGCTATCGTAGGTGAAACCGCCGTAGGCCCGGTGTTATGAGGTTAGTCAGACCAGGCCACACAGCTCAACAAAGCCCTCTGTAACTGATCTGGTTTGGGTTCGTCCAGCCTCCCTCCCTCCCTCCCTCCCTCACGTGCAGTCTCAGAAATCAGTGAAACACAAACGTAAAGCAACTCTTACACAACAGAGGCACTTCCTGTTTCGTCAGTGAGCTGTTCTCCCAGAGCAGGGCTACCACACACACACACACAGAACCTGAAGGAGTCAGGCCATTTCATTCAGCACTGGGTCAGAGGTCAGGGCACACGTGCGCGCCTCTCGGTTCGGGTACGGGGTAACGTCAGAGCTGGAGCATCCTCAGCACGGCAGCTGGTCCCCGGAGAGCGGGCTAAAGGCAGGATCTGAACCCTGACCCCGCATTACACACATTCCAGAGGGCCGTGCGGCAGCGTGCAGCACTCAGTGACGGCCGACAGCGCTCAGGGGACTTAAATCATGACTTAACAAAAATACTAATTCATCAAACTCCAGCCCTAAATAAATATGGCTGGGACTCTCAGAAATCAGAGTAGGGTGCAAACATGCCCACAGGTCTAAGGATGTACATGAGTAACATCTAAGGATGGCCGCTCAGAAACCTCTTCAAGAAGCATTTCATATTTCACCACAGGTACCAGCTCCCCTCGATTCCTTCGTAACACGGCCGCCTTACATACCAGCCAATGGGGCGATCCTCCACAGACCATAATAATCCAGCCCATAAACCCCAGAAGAAGAACAACGCGGCTGCAATCACAGCATAGCATAGCATATTATATTATATTATATTACATTACATTATATTATGTTATATTATATTAAGTTACATTATGTAATCCTATGCTATGTTATATTATCTTTTGTAACGTTATATATTATATTGTTATATTTATTTATTTATATATAGCTATATTATTATTACATTATATATACACATTACATTATTATATGACATCATTATTATATTTTGCATACACCCCAGTGATAAGACGTGCTGAAACTGCGTTCACCTCAATGGCTTTGAAGTTTCACTTTACATTTCACTTATTTCATGTCTTTACTGATTATTATTATTATTGTATTACATTCTTTTAGTTCATTCATTCTTTTAATCATTAATTACATATGAATAAAGGCATATAAAACAACCGATTACTTCTTATGGAGCAATACGATTCTGACTTCGACCAAATCCGAGTTCGAAGGGCCTTCTGACACCAATTAAGTCAGAATTCCGAAATTTCAATGAGTAAATAAAATGCTCCATTGTAGTTTCAGCATAGATCAGCCAGGAAACCGAGCAAAAATATTCCTTTTTTATTTGGGAAGAATAACAATCCAAAATAGTGTGTCCTTTTCTTGTATATAAATTTAAAACAAACAGAATATTTAGTATTAAACGCGTATGGGAGCACGACATAGGATTGCCCTCTGGTGTTCAAAAGACGCCACTGCACTGGCTGGCATAATGACCAGAAGGCACATTTTGGCGACATGAGGCATCGTACTGCGATCAGTCCCAATGATTATAAAACAAAGTCTTTTGAGTTTAGGAGTGTTTGTAGTATGCTGAATGTGCTCCAAAAGCGAAGCACGACGGTGGTAGCATCACGGCGTGAGGGACGTCACACTGGGCTGCAGGAGGAAGGGTTATTTAGAAATACTGGAAACAGCACCCTGTTGCGACAACACGGACTAAACGCAGCAAAGCGTTTCTTAAACGAGGGTTTCCTTCTTTCACGAGGAGTTCGTACCAAGTTATGGAACTAAAATAAGCAAAGCTTTGCAGATCTGTTCCGGTTAAGCTCATTGTCCTACCCAGTGCCTATATCGAGCTTCTGTGAGTGTAGCCGGGTTCGCCCACGGTTTGTCTGCTCTCTGGAGGTGACTCTGAGCACGCCACAAAGTTACCGAGGTGCCAAAGTGGCACACAGACTTCATTTGCGACACGACCTTCGTGCTGTGAGGAGCACCATTAATTCTGCATTACACATTAGCTACACTGCCGAGTTTGTGGTGCAAGTGTGTGTGTGTGTGTGTGTGAGAGAGAGAGAGAGAGATTTATTGCCCAGCTCAGCACTGACACATCATTTCTTAAGTGGCAGAGAGGAACAGAGACGATTAGAGAACACGAAGCCACAGACACACAGATTTTCGGTTTCCCTCGTGCAACTTGACTAAAAGCAACAAAAAAAACCCAAATGCTTTCATCAGCTGTTTTTTTTGTCTTCATACCGCAGCGTGTGAACCCAGAGCGAGCCGTTCTGGGAAAAGAGAAGAGATACCACAGATGGGCCAACAGGTGAGAGAGGGCGGCTCAGGCCATTAGACAGGGTTAAAAAAAAAACTATTAAAAAAAAATCAATGGACAAAATTCAATAGTTTCCGATGGTACACATTAAGTCCCTTTGGCGTGATGCTACGGCCGGCACGCTGCACATCTGGAAGGCGTTCCTCAGACTGCAGTCTCACCTTTTTCCCTTTTTATACTGGCGCACCGATCCGATACTGACCACATTTACATTGGGCAGACGCTCTTATCGAGGCTCACAGCTGGTACCGCGGGCTTTGAACCCTCGACCTTCTCTTCCAGAGACTTAAAATCTAAGCCACGCCCAATGTCCCAAAGGAGCCCCAGTCCCCTTTCCAGGAGAAGCACTTCACTTTCAGAATAGAGCCTCAAATTTTTATCAACTGCCGGTTGCTCTTCACTAAAAGTGCGTTATTCCAAAACGTAACAAAGCTCGGATTCAAAGTCTAAATCAGATTTATTCCTACAGCGCTTTGTACTTAATGCCCTCTCTAAACAATCAGCATCGGCCGATATATCCACTATTCAGAGATTTTCCAGCACTACAACTCTCTGCTCTTAACCGGAGCTGGGACTGCATCCTCGTCCTCGGCAACGATATTTATTTTAGAAATACTTTTGACCTGAACTAAGGTCACTGCAAAGGCGAGATGGTAAGACGCCAAAAGCAAGCAGAGCGCGAGGATCGGGGGGTTAAAAAGCGCCTGTAGCTGTGAGTCATCTGCTTGTTTACTGAAGCCGTTAGAGTAGACATCGTTACACAAGCCGACTTCTGAAGCTCATTCCACAACAGTAACGCGCTCTGACGCAGGAACACAGCCTCCGAGCTTCAGATTCCAAGCAATCCTTCTGCGACTCCTTTATTTCCTCCCTTTTTCATAACCTCTTTTCCTGTTTCCCCCGGCGACGAACGCGTCAATGCCAGAGTCGCTGCACAGGAAATGCCATCACACGCTACACCTCTATTCTCTCACACACACACAGACGCAGTCGCTCACACACACACACACACTCACACGCGGTCACGCCCAGGCGAGGAGGCAAGAGGGAACGGGTCTGTAGGTTCGGTATTTTAGGAAACCTCTGCAGTGTGTGAGAAAGGGCGCCAGAGCACCTGAGCGCGCTAACCACACGCAGAACAGAAGCGCTGCGGGCGCAGGGGAGCCGTGCCACAGGAAGGCCTGGCACACAAGCTCAGCTGCAGCAGCACTTACAAAGCCGAAGAATCGATGAGTCACTCGCAACTCACTTCCTGTCCCGCCGGAGGGAATAAATATATGCGCCCCGGCGGAACGAGGTCTGTCTCAACAGCGCAACAGACGCAGCGCCGGCGCGGACGTGTGACAGCCAGCTAATGGACGGTTTATCTTCCGCGGTCACCTTTTCTTAGCTAATCACACACACAAGTAAACAAACAAAGCCACCCATGAGATGGTGACTGATAACTTTAGAAAGCGGACTCAATAAAGCTATTCCAAGCTCCGGGACGTCCTGAGGGGTTTAAATTCAAACGTGAGACACATATAACCTGTATTATAACGGATCAGGCTCCTAAAACACACGAAGGCACGTCAGGTGGGATCTTCAAAAGGAAACGCCCCAAACAGCACACCGAAAGCCAGACAGCCCCGGTGCATCGTCTCCAAGCAGCTTCCTGTTATCTTCTGCTATCCAAGCCCTGTCCCAGATCGAGCAAGCTCAGGGAGACAGCGGCAAGGAAAAACTCCCGAAAATGTTATATGACTCAAAAAAGGGGCCCGACCTGTTGGGCAGCTTAGATGTAAGAGTTAAACTAAATGATGTTATTTATTAAGTTCTTTGGGAATACTTTAAATAAACAGGAGTTTCAATAAATATTAGTTAATATTACTCAAATATAATAATATTTAAGCTAATCAATTAGAGATCTAAAAGAATTTGATCTAAGAGACCAAAAACACACAAACAGACCAAATCCACTGAAACGGAAACGAAACAAGGGTTTTAAGAGACTTCTATAAATAGCTGATCTTCGTCACTATTTGCATGAATTCCATTTCAAAATTCCATTCTACTTTTGTTTTTTACAGTTTTTTTCCACCATTCTGACTTTTAGACTTGTAAGAGTTTTTCTTTAAAAGAAAGAACTACAATCAAACAAACAGGACCAAAATGGCACCTTCAGCTCCGGGACGTCCTAAAGGGTCAAGTCAAGTCAAGTCAAGTCAGATTTATTTATATAGCGCTTTTTTACAATGGAGCATTGTCTCAAAGCAACTTTACAGGTTTAGATTATCTCCTAATAACTACGTCCAATCCCAAACTGAGCGAGCCTAGGGCGACAGTGGCAAGGAAAAACTCCCTAGTTCTAGGAAGAAACCTTGGGAGGACCAAGACTCAAAAAGGGACCCAACCTCCTTGGGCGGCGTAGATGATAAATCTAAGAGCGAACTAAAGTCATGGAGTCAAAGTTCGAATAGAATGAATTGTCTGTCTGAAAGGGCTTAAATTCCGACCATGTTCTTCACACTGCCAAGTGTCAGACACACATAACCAGTGTCAGCAACGAAACTGGCTCCAAAAACACAATAACGCCCATCAGGTGGACCAAGACTCAAAGAGACCCTTAGATGATTAGATGCAAAAATTAAACTCAGTCATCAAATTCATAATTTCATATTAGTACTTTAAATAAACAGAAGCTCAAGTAAACATTAACAGAGAGAACGTGTTTAACAATATAGTCATTAAAATGAAATACATAAGCTGGAATATGTAGGCTAACAAATTAAAGATTTAAAAGCATAATAAAATAGAGAATGAGACAATAATGTCAATAAATAAAAATACTAATAATAATATATTTATAATATAAAATATATAATAATCTATTATTATTAATATTTAATAATATTAAATACTATTCCAAATAAATTCCACTAAAACAAATGAAGGGTTTTAAGAGACTTCTATAAATAGTGGATCTTCATCAATACTTGTGTGAATTCCATTTCAAAATTCCATTCTGTTTTTGTTTTTCACTGATTTTCTTTTTCATTCTGATTTTTGTTTTTAAAATCGTTTTTCTTTAAGAAAATAACTACAAACAAACAAACAACAGCAAACGGAACCTCTGCATTGAATGAAACTGCTGCGGCAACAAAAAAAGGATATAAATATTTAAAGATTTAAATAATGCCAATATGCGTGTTTTAACCTTATTCTACTGTAATGCTCTCTTTTATTATACTCTTTATACGATCTTATTTTGTCGAAATATTATCCTTTCATTATTTTACTTTTATTATTATATGTTTAAACATTTTCTCTGTTAATATTTATTTTGCTTCTATTTATTTAAAATATTATAAACATATTAATTATTTGACTTTAATTTAATTTATTAGAGTTTAATTCTCTTATCACACTGTGGTAGCCTAGTGGGTAAGGTGCAGGACTATGGACCAGAAGGTCCAGGGTTCAAATCCCACCTCTGCCAAGCTGCCACTGTTGGGTCCTTGAGCAAGACCCTTAACAATTGCTTGGATTGTAGGACTGTACCAACTGTAAGTCGCTCTGGATAAGGGCGTCTGCTAAATGCTGTAAATGTAATGTAAATGTTTGAGTCTTGGTCCTCTCAAGGTTTCTTCCTTGTAACGTTTAGGTAGTTTTCCCTTGCCACTGTCGCCCTAGGCTTGCTCAATTTGGGATTAGGCTTAGCTAACAGAAGATGATCTGAAGTGCTTTGAGACACAGTATATTTTCCTTATTATTAAGGTTATTAAGCTAGCTAACCCATAAGTTACTTCATCAGACAGACTGCATGTTGTAATACAGCAGTAACGGCGCAGGAACCATGGCAGCCTCTGGTGCAGAATGTTTTATTAAACACATGCAGCATCAGCGTGAGCAGACTGGATGCTCAGTGTCAGTTTGTCATTCGATAAGCGTGTTTGTGACAGAGAGGGCTAAGAAGGGGCTAAACGAATCAATGCTCTGCAGTTTCTTGATCGTGATCAATATAAAAAATATCGCCCAGCACTATAATCGGTGTTTCATTACATCGTCATTATCACTTAATACACTTTCTAAAAACGCTACAGACACTTATACATCTATGATCAACTTCATTTTTATCAAATATGTGTCACAAAATAAACCTACAAGACGATTTAATCACTTAACTGTCACCATTTTAGCCAAACCACCGCGATAGAGATTTCTCCACAACTTTGTTCATTACGCATTCCTCTTCTCCGGAGCGCCGGGCCGAATCCCAAACGCCTCCTTTTCCGACTAACTGCCACTACGCAAGGGCGTAGCCGTTATTTCATTCATAGCGCACCAACGTAGGGAGCTGGGTCATATTTGGAATACAGCCATCAAGTCCCCAAGTGAGTAACGGGGCCAAAATAGAACACATTCCAGCCCTAGAAGCCAAAAAATGTCCCGCTAGTAACGGTCACGCTGCTCAAAACAGCACTGATGACCGATTAAAGAATGAAGAATAGGTTACACCGGGCCGCTTTAACCGTTTAATCCTTGCAGAAGCACACGTAAAGAAGTAACGGTAAATTAGCGCTACAGCTAACATGCTAAAACTGCTTTTCACGAAAGACGTTACGACCAAAAACATACGTCGTTTCGTAGCTACACGAGACCAAACAAAATATACCAGAAAGCTTGTGTTTAAATTAAATGCGTTTCTTTTCACAGCAGTATAACTTGAGTGTTTACCTGTTGCGTCCGCTCGTTGGGGTTCTTCATAATCGCCTGACGAAAACTGCTGTCCACATAAGACGCCATTCTTTGTTTATTTCTGTATTATTTAAATATACTTAACACAAATAACACCAGGATCCGCTTCAGACCGTACGCATCTCGTTCGCCTTATTTCTCGTAACCCGTCTGCCAGGCAAAGTCCTGAGCGCTGTGCAGTCCAGGCCGCTTTCGAAGCCGCGGGCTGTAGTATCTCCGTGCGCCGGGGTATAAGCAGAGATGTCCGGGTGTCCCGTGAGCTTGTTTCGTCGCTAGGAAAGGCACTTGTTCTCAGTCGTACGCTTCCGAACATTGGTCGCGCCCATACTGGGATGTCGCACAAACCCGCATCATAACGTACAGACTTAATGGTTTCTCACATCCACATAGCTACGACTAACTAAATAACTAACGGGCAGTGCCGGAGCTCCTGCTCTGGGTGAAGAGTCCGGTCGCGTCCCGTCATTGTGTTGGCTGTTTTCTCGAAGAGTCCGGTTGCTTTGCGTGGAGAAAAGCACCCGCTGGGAATAGGATATTTTTCAGTTGACCTACTGAGAAAAAGGCTTTCCGTTAAATCGATACGGGACGATAAGAGCGCACGAGCGGGGTGGAGCTCTGCCCTCTGTATACAAGCGATAGCGGAGTCAGCAGCACCGTGATTCAGGAGGATTGCGGCTGAGACTGAGACTGACACCGCGCGGCTCTGCTTCCCCCTAGCGTCAAATCCGCAGCATTACACAACACATTACGTGTATGTTATACAGCAATATACACTATTTTTACAAAAGTATTTGGACAAGCCTCTTAATCACCGAATTCACGCGTTTCGTTCAGTCCCGTTGCCACAGCTGTATAAAGTCAAGTACCCCATGCAGTCTGCCTTTACAAGCATTAGTGAAAGAATGGGTCGTTCTGAAGAGGTCGCTGGATTGGTGGTACTGTAATAGGATTCTTCTCTCCTAGATATGCCACCATCAACTGTGTGTGGTAATATTCAAGGTGGAAGCATTCAGAAAGCCACGATATGTCAGACCACATAAAGGTACAGTGCTGAGGTTCATAGTGCGTAAACAACAATGACGACCTGCTGACCCATGAGCCGGGAGCTTCGTGGCATGGCTTTCCATGGGAGGCAGACCTTACATCACCAAGCATTGGCCGGAGTGGTCTAAAGCATGCCACCATTGGACTCTGGAGCTGTCTGGAAACTCGTCTGGGTTTGGCGAATGCCGGGAGAACGCCACCTGCCTGGCTGTCAAGTTTGGTGGAGAATGGATAATGCCGTGGGGTTGTTTTACAGGGCTTAGTTCAAGTGAAGGGGAAAAATCCACCAGACTCAGTCCAAAATCTTGTAGAAAGCCTTCTCACAGTAAAACGGAAGCGCTTATAGGTGCAACTCAGGATTAGTGTCTATGAATTTAGAATGGGACGCCATAAAAGCTCTTAACGTGGATGTGTCCTAATACTGTTGTTCATGTAGTGTATGTAGGAACAGTACAGTATTCCTCAAGCTTGGGGAAAGGTTCGATTTCAGGGATCCTACAAAAAGAGTGGCTTCCGAACCACTGGACAGTCCTGAAAATGACCTTGCACCGACGCTCCCCATCCAACCTGGCTGAGCCTGAACTATTCTGCCATGGAGAACGCGAGAAACTTCTCAACCGTCTCAAATTACGTTCCCCAATGCTTACCCCAAACATACACTGTTATACAGTGTACAGTATGCTGCGTGTTCTGCTGCGTCGTTTGAATAGTTTTGTGTAATACCGCAAACGAACACAAGGCGGACACACAACACCGCGCATGGATCTGAAACGGACTTTTTTTTTTTTCTAGAAACGGACTTCTGCTAACACTGTACAGTATTGTGTTTTGTATGCTGGTTTGGTGAGTGTGTTGGTCCACCAGATATGCTGGCACCATACTCAGCAAGCCAGCATAGAAAACACAACACGCATTACTTTCTAACAGGAATAGTATTATATACAGCAGAGTACTTGATAAAATTACAGCTACATACGTTCAGATACACGTACCTCGTACTTATGCACACGTGGCTAGTTACAGAAGTAAAGCATAATCTCTTTACTTTTGAAAAACAAACGGACTTGGATGTTTTGCAGTGTCCGAGCATCAGTGTTTCAGATTGAAATACTACAGAAATCTTATTTAAACGTAGAAAATGTAGAGAGCTTGGCTTGATTTTTTTTCTACCCAAAAACACACAACTACTATTACATCCCACAGCTACTATAAGTTCAGCCTGATTAGGTCAAAGGAACTTGGTGGATTGCGTCCGTTGATGATTTACCGTGCCACACACACTTGAGGCGTGCTTGTCTACCTCCCTCTGCTGGCCGAATTTGGTGCAGCAGGTCAGACCGTAACATCAATTTCGGAGGTTAGTTATTATTTTCCCTACACATCGCCTTAGATTAAACACACACAATGAAGATGGCAGTATTTTTCTAAAATTGCTATAAACCCAGAGACATTGCACCCAGAGTTGTCACCGGGCTTGCGACCTCTCATTTGCGCTGATTCTCCACGAGCCATGTACGTGAAGCAACACACACACCGGCGTGTACTGCGTGCCTGAAATGGTTGCAAAGTAGGTAATTAAAGAGTGACAAAAACAAAGTGGTGCATAAACTGAATATAGAGAAACACACACACACACACACACACACACACACACACACAGGTGTGCAGGTGTTCTGTTTCCCGTGGCAACAAGCGCACTTTGGAATCTGCGTTAACTTCCTTCCAGTACAGATATACAGTTCTGGTACGTACAGTACAGCAAATCTTCCATTTGTCTATGCTGTGTATACAATTACAGTTAATCTGTCAAAATGGCAAAGCCTTCCGCCCAGGTTTTCTGGCTGTGTCTGAGAGAGGGCAGGACATTCAGGGGCATCTGTGTTCTGTGGAGCCACTGCGACATAGTGCTCGGGTGGCACAGTGGTCTAATTGGCTGTCCCACTTTCAGACTCCATTAGATGGCTCGTCAGATCTTCCGCAATGGACTGGCGTCCTTAGATCCATCGCAGGGATCTGTAGGGACCACACATGCAGCGCCTGGCCCAGAAGGCACCCTCACGAACCCAGACCACCGCAGTGGAGGGCCAGTGGATCGCCACTGTGCCACCCGAGCGCCCTGTGCATTGGAGGAATCATTTATACAATGTAGAGTAACCAATCCAGCCATTTACAATACTATGCAAAAATCTTAGGTCACATTTAGATTTGATATACAAATGTTTTATCACTAATATAACGACCATATCTAATTATTTTTCAGTCATTCTATTAAAATACAACCAAATACAAGAAATTCAGTGCTTCCTCCCCTTACACTTGAGCAACAGCAGCATCTGGCAGCTTCTTCGGGATGCCAAGTTGACCCTTCTGCAGTCTGAAGAAGCTTGATCAGGAATGCTTTTTGGAAGGGTAGCAGCCAAGAAACCACTTTTTTCGGAAGGGGAACAGCATGAAAAGGCTACAGTATGCAAAAGCTCAGACAGATTGGAAAGAAGATCAAATAGGAGGAGAGGATTATGGTCGACAATCTCTTATATATGGTCATTATACTATTGTTAAAACAGAAAATCTAATAATGCCCTAAGACTTTTGCACAGTCTTGTATATACCTGAAGGAAACCCAGACTGCAAATCTGCCAGACTTCACACTGACAGTGGCTCCAGCTCAGAACCCTTCTCTCTGAACCATGAAATCAAACTTCAGAGAAATGAAGTGATGGAGCCACAAAGGCTCAGGATGCTAGTTTCCGGATTCTAGTTCACGTTTTAAGATTTGTGTGAATGCTGGATGACTGAATTTTTGAACTACTACAGAAACCCAAACACGCCAAACACCAATGGAGCTCACACCCCTTCTATCGGAGCATTGTGCCTCCAATAGAAAACAGTAACAGTAGCTTAACGTAGGCACAATTATACTGGCACTTATGCATTTATTTCCGAGACACTGATGAGCACGGAGCAGAGGCCTCTCTTCAACTTGATGGCAAAACAGCTCCGTTACGAGGAAATAATTGCTGGTCGTTGATTTGAGAGTGCTCGGGTTCTGCTTTGAACTCACTGTCATTAGCAATCCTGCTTCAGTCCTCTGCAGGATTCGTCACTGCTCTCTCTCTCTCTCTCTCTTTCTCTCTCTGCACGTCTTGAGTGTAAACTCGATGGCTGTTTATGAAATCAATGCCACAAGACTTTGCAAATTGGGTAGGACTTCAAAGCGCTCCTTAAGCCCGCTCTGCTCATCTGGGTCTCCTTCGGAGCATCTCATTAAAGTCACGTTGGCAACCTCGCAGCGTTTGCCCTGCCCCATCCAGTCGAGAACTAGGTTTGGATTGTTTTGAAGTGGTCTATTAAATCCGCTTAATTCCAACTGAACAACATCCTTTTCATGCACGGATCTGTCTTTTAAAGTAGTTTTAGCGTGCTGCTTCTGCGGTGTTGCTCTACCATCTGTCCACACAGCAGGAGGACCCGTCTTGCACTGGAAGTTCATGAATTCTCCATGCCACACGAGCCCAGGTAGATATGCCCATTAGGAAGATAATTAGGAGATCGAACTCTTGCTCCGGTTGAACACATCCCCCACTCATCCCTCTGCCACCTCTTTGCCCCTCTAATCTCCTCTGCTGCTGCCACTGATCCACTGTGGCTACTCATACACTATCGCTCCATTTTCCATGCAGATCTGTGGTTTATACGGCTATTGGGATATAAGTTTTGCCCTCAACTTAGGCACTCGTGTCCGGACCAATCACTGCACACTTCCATCACTCAGGGTTCCTATGCGCTGAGAACAGACACCTGAAAAGTCCCTAAAAACAACGATCGTTCACACATGAGAAAGAAGCTACTTTCTTCAACAGTTCAAAGAACGATGGAAATGTGGCTACGATCTGAAAGCCCCCGTAAAGGCAGCTCTGCTCAGGCTAGTCAGTGATCTGGTGACTCTAATAAATAAAATATCCTGTCCTGAATGATCTTAGCCGCTTGGCTCTCTTCCACTGGCCTCAAAGAACAAGCTCTGTTTTGAGCTGGATGAATTGTCTTCAAAATCAGAAAATGGAAAATCTCTGTGTAAAATCTCTGTCACAAAGTGTTGTCACAAAGCAGCTTTACGCAAATCCGAGTCCGAGTCTCTTTTGAGAAAGCCAAGGTTGACGGTGGCAAGGGAAAACTCCCTCATTGAGAGAAGGAAACTTTGGAGGGAACCAGACTCAAAAGGGGAACCCATCCTCTAGTGGTGGACACGTCACCATCAAGTAGATCGGGCAGCATTTGGAGAGCCAGAGAACAGCCAGAGAAGTGGAGTTTGGAGAGTTGCAAACCACAAGGAATCAGAGTTTTCCCAATTGGATCCATGCCGCATTCGTACACGGTTTCATATCCAATCAGTTTAATTTGCAACGGCAACGACAAACCGAGTCTGAAATTCTTTTGAGCAAGCCAAGGGTGATGGTGACAAGGAAAAACTCCCTCACTGAGAGCAGGAAACCTTGGGAGGAACCCCACTCTAAAGGGGAACCCTTCCTTCTGTCGCTAACACCAGTCTGCAGCATCATGCGGGGAAAAAGATCGACAGACCCGTCAGCGACAGGACGACATCAACATGGGGAGCCAGAGAAGTGGAGAGCCAGATTTGGATTCGGTCTGAAAGGGTACAAACCTCACGGAATCAGAGTTTTCCCAATCGAAATTCGAGCCACGTTTGTACTTGGTTTCATATCTGTTCAGTTTCGGGCGCTTGGTGCCAAATTTGCAACACTGACCACGACATAAAGATAATGAAGTTACAGAAATTGAGCCATATATGAAGAAACATCCCAGTTCCTGGGCAAAGTGCATTTGCAAGTACCGGCTCTTTTGAATGTGCTATACAATACAAATAAACCTGACTTGAGATCAGCATCTGGAGTCCTTGGTGTTTCGTTCTTAGTTTGTAGGGCGTTGCTTTGGACTTTTTTGGAGAAAATCTGTTTTAATATACGGACGTTGCAAATACTGTACGTTGTTGCTGTGTGTTGGGATGACCAGCGGGATGACGCTTGCTTTCACACACACGCAGCCAGCAGACAGCCAGAGATGACAGATTTGTTGAGGGGCTTCCTTTTTGATCATGTGTGATGGTAAATGTCACTCCATCTCAAGGCTCTTATTCAACGGCCAGTCCAGACAGACTCCATCGCCATAAGCGGCAACCTCTCTCTCTCTCTCTCTCTCTCTCTCTCTCTGTCTCTGCCTGATATGCCTTATCTAAATATCTATCTAAGGCCGACCTTCCCAGTGACACAGGACTGATGACTGGACCGATGGCCACAGACCGAATCATATTCTCATCACCCTTGCTAGAAGTACTGTAAAAAAATGGTGATTACCAGTAATGCATTTTCAACCTATAAATCAAACCTTAAATGTCACGTTGTCGAGCAGGCTTCCCGGCGCCCTTTGTTTACTGATGGTTTGTGCCGAGCTATAGCCAATTAGAACCTGCTCATTAGCATGTCTTGAGGCTTTTCTCCGTCTAATCGCATTTCTAAGGCTTTCTGGAGTGTAGGTACAGCAAGAGAACAACAGGAAATCTGACTAATTAAATAAATGATGTTCAGCCCCTAAGGGTCCACACGTCAGCTGGCTGGAAAAAGGACCATGTATTGCAACAACAGTCCAACTCTGAAGGGTATGTGCAGAAGAGTCGTCAGCAGCTCAGGTACCTTGGTAGTTCTGACCACGGGTAGAACAGGAGGGACTGCATGGGTCCGCAAATGCTGTGAGAGCCCTTTTTCTTGCCAATTTACTACATCCCAAGTAATGGTCAGGAGATTGCACTAACACACCCCGAAGCATCACTTCCCCTCCTGTGAGGCTCCCTTGTTGATGTTACCTGATCTTGACCTCCTGGCTGGTTCCTTATTGACCATATTGACTGTGCCTGCCCACCTGTTTATGACCCTGGTTTGCTTTTGTTCTTTGTGTGAAGGTTTTCTCAATAAATCTCTGATTCATCTTGTCCCTGGTGTGATAATTAGGCTCAGGCTACACACTTGCTCCGGTTGGGGGTTTTCCTCTTAAGTGAATGCACAAAACATCCCCACCTCAAAGCACCAGGTTTGATGCTCACACAATAACCAGTGTTCAAACACCCATTGTGACTTAGAGCCATGACCCGCACACATTAATCCAAGGTGACAGATAAGGAGCACAGAAGGGTTAAAGGTTTTATCTGCACGTTATCTCAGCCATCTTTTTATTACCTTTTCCATATCCTTGTACATACCCAACCCCGAACCAGACGAGCGCTGGGACTTGGGAGCCTCCGGCAAGACGGAAATCAGATATATAGTACACTTATACAGTGCCAGAAAACTTCATCGCTTATTATGAGTGCCTCAACCTACCGGGTCATTATGGTTCTCTAACCCTTTCTAGTCGTTATGGGTCTCTAACCCTTTCTGGTCATTATGGGTCTCTAACCCTTTCTGGTCATTATGGTTCTCTAACCCTTTCTGGTCGTTATGGGTCCCTAACCCTTTCTGGTCGTTATGGGTCCCTAACCCTTTCTGGTTGTTATGGTTCTCTAACCCTTTCTGGTGTTATGGTTCTCTAACCCTTTCTGGTCATTATGGTTCTCTAACCCTTTCTGGTCGTTATGGGTCTCTAACCCTTTCTGGTCGTTATGGGTCCCTAACCCTTTCTGGTCGTTATGGGTCCCTAACCCTTTCTGGTCGTTATGGGTCCCTAACCCTTTCTGGTTGTTATGGGTCTCTAACCCTTTCTGGTCATTATGGTTCTCTAACCCTTTCTGGTCGTTATGGGTCTCTAACCCTTTCTGGTCGTTATGGGTCCCTAACCCTTTCTGGTTGTTATGGGTCCCTAATCCTTTCTGGTCATTATGGTTCTCTAACCCTTTCTGGTCGTTATGGGTCCCTAACCCATTCTGGTCATTATGGTTCTCTAACCCTTTCTGGTCGTTATGGTCCCTAACCCTTTCTGGTCGTTATGGTTCCTAACCCTTTCTGGTCGTTATGGGTCCCTAACCCTTTCTGGTCGTTATGGTTCCTTAACCCTTTCTGGTCGTTATGGGTCCCTAATCCTTTCTGGTCATTATGGTTCTCTAACCATTCTGGTCGTTATGGGTCCTTAACCCTTTCTGGTCGTTATGGGTCCCTAATCCTTTCTGCTTGTTATGGGTCCCTAATCCTTTCTGCTTGTTATGGTTCTCTAACCCTTTCTGGTCGTTATGGGTCTCTAACCCTTTCTGGTCGTTATGGGTCCCTAACCCTTTCTGGTCGTTATGGGTCCCTAATCCTTTCTGCTTGTTATGGGTCCCTAATCCTTTCTGCTTGTTATGGTTCTCTAACCCTTTCTGGTCGTTATGGGTCCCTAACCCTTTCTGCTTGTTATGGGTCCCTAACCCTTTCTGGTCATTACGTTCACCTGACCCTTTCTCATAGATCCATAACCACGCCATTGGAGCTTTTGGTTGCGAGTGCAGAGCTTGCTTGTTGAATTTCTAAATAAATAAGGCGGCCTGGTGAGTGCAGCTTGCAGATGTTTAGTCCTTATCCCTGATGAGCCGGCACTTCAAGGCGTTTCTGATCGATTTTGGCAGCGCTGCCGGAGTTATTTACTGAGATTGCTGCAGCTCCTCCGGCGTGATTAGCAACACGCAGTTGGCCATATAGGACCTGACGGGGGTGGGACGGTCTGGCATATGAATCACATGCTCAAGCCAGCGCAAGTGACGCTCACTTAGAGCTGCTTCGGAGTGTTGGTGGAGGTGGGATTTCACACACACACACACACACACACACACACACAAAGTTCGTCTTTGTATTATTGTGGGGACTTTCCATTGACGTAATGTTACTGTAGCAGCATTACTATAGTAACATTGTTATTAGCCTATAACTATTCTTATTCTAATTTTGCATGTTTTAACTCTGCTTTTTCCTATTCAGGGTCTAACTGGGGCCAGTCCATGAGAGGCCTGGGTAGGGGTCACTGCTGCAGCACTGGGGCATGATCGCCCCACATGGCCACCCCTGCCTCAGGCGTCACAATTTATCTAACAGCAGGAACATCTTGGTCCTGATGACAGAACAAACCATGTCAGATGTCTTAATTTGCATGATTTACTTGCGGTTGCATCACACTCATCTCTCTCACACACACACACACACACACACACACACACAAATGCATGCTCTTACTTGGCACTTTCTCTGTGCCACGATTTGGAATATAGTCCTACAGAACTCATGACATCTTAACTCTAGACTCTGGAACATTACAAAAGAAAAATCGGCCAACGACCAAACTTTGACACGTCGGAAAATCCGCCTCTTTGTTGCTAAGCGACAGATCCTGCCAGCACCCCTTCCCTACCCCCCGCTTCACTTCTCTGTTCGTGAAGATTTGGTGTGATCCAGCACATATGTAACCCATTTTCTTTTCCAGAGATCCCCTCAGTATGAAAACACAATTCAGGTCTTAACTAATTCTGCGGGTAATAAAATGCGTCGCTATTTTGCAAGCTTCTGTTCGGATATGAACGCGGCAAACACTCGCACAAAACTAAATTATTATTGATTTATGCGCTCGCACAATGAAAGACTTTAAAAATACACTAGAGAAATATGGCGACTTCTGGGAACGAATAAAGAAATGAAAACCTAAAATGATGATGTTGTTAAACACAACTTTTACAGGTATGCGCCATTTAGCCTTCATCCGATCAACAATTTAAGAATTAGTAGGAAATAAAAGTCTGTCTCATATACGCCTAATTCCCGTCTGAATGACAGAAATCTAGTACGAGCAAACCCTAGCGACACCTGCTGACAGAAAAGGGAATCACAGTAGTGGAAGGCAGAAAACTACAGGGTAACGTTCTTTTCTGTCAGTAAGTGCTTCAAGTTTAATAAAAGGGCCAAAGAAAAATTTACTGTTGATTTACACAGATTTTCCATCAGATTTAAGTCTGGTCTCGGACTTGGCCTCTCGAGGAGATTCACCTTCCTCTCCTAGAGCTGCTGGAAGGTGACCCTCCTGCCCACCTTCCGCTGTCCAACAGCACTTTCCTAACACGGAACGCACCTAACTTTGAAAGGTTCTGTGGTTTTTGACCATAACTAAATTGGTTCATGACCCGAAAAAAATTCATTTCAGTATCAGATTTACATTCACTTTGTTCATTTAAGGCTCATCCAATCAGTGATTAAACAGCCAAGGTCTTAAAAATCATAGTAGAAAAAAAAAATCTGTCTAATGAGAGAAAACTAGTACAAGAGAACCCTGGCGACACCTGCTGACAGAAAAGTGAATCACAGTGGTGGAAGGCAGAAAACTACACGTTATGTTTAGTTTCTTTTTCATTTTTGTTAAGTTTCATAAAAGACTGTACTAAGTGTTCTCATTCTTGTCTAAAATAAAACATGACGTTCTAAGAGTCTGAGCTACTGTGGGACTGTTAATGTACCATTTCGCGGACCTTGCACGGCACATACCTGTGCTTTTAAAGCATAAACAGACCTAAATCTGATGGAAAATCGGTGGAAATCGACAGCAATTCTTATCTTTGGATCTTTTATTAAACTTGAAATGCTTACTGAAAACAAAAACGAACGTTACCGTGTCGCTTTCTGCCTTCTGACTGCAATTCTCTTTTCTGTCAGCAGGTGTCGCCAGGGCTTGCCAGTACAGGTTTCTGTCATTCAGACGTGAAGCGGAATAAACGTTCTGGGGTCAGATCTGGAAGTGGGAACTAGTTCTTTCTCTTTTAAGCACCTTCTCTCTCAGAGATTTTCCATCTCCCTTTTTGACGTCTTCAATTTCTTGTGAAACATTTTCACCCAGGTCATATTAACTGAGAGGTCGATTTTCTTCCTCTCTCATTCCGCAGTTGCTCTTTCTTTAGCTTTTCCTCACGAAAAGCAATGCTTTTTCCGTCAATGTTTTCCTTTCGTTACAGGAAAAAAACTGAAACCTCTTTTTTCTTTTGCTCTCTTGTGCCAGTTCTTCACTCTCATACGTCTCCGTGTTTTGTTCTGCATTATGAGACGACGTCCAAGTGTGGCGGCCTGACATTCAGTTGTTGTGCAGATCAAAATGTGTTCCTCTTACGTAATTCTTTCAGTCTCTGTCACCCCGAGCACGCAGGATTAGCTCTTTGTGGCTTTAACGTGAGTGGGAGGCCGGGCGGGCATTTAAAACAGATATTTAATATAGTAAAAAGGCATCTTCATCTCTCAGTAATTACACAGCCCGGATATGTTGATCGTGAAGAATAATCACAGGCAGACGCATTAAACATCCAGAGCTGCAGACGGGGGGGATGGGGATGGATGGCTCATATCTAGTGTTTATCATTATTCACGATGATACGCTGAATATCTTTTCTTATCCATTCACACTGTGAATAGCTTTACCCACTTATCCACCACCACCCAGGTGAGGACAGGTTCCTCATTTCAGCCTCGGTTCCTCCCAAGGTTTCTTCCTTGTCTAACTCTGGGGGTTTGACCTTGCCATTGTCACCTCTTGCTCGCTGTCCGAAGGCAAGGCCATCGCATCACGGTTAATAGTTAATATATTGAAGTGTTTTCATTACACTACATAAAAGCTTTAGCGTTTGATTTTAGACTCTCAGCATAGCGTAGTGAAGGATCTTTGTACGAGGACTTAGAGTTAAGGGTCTTGCTCGAGGACCCAACATTGGCAGCTTGGCAGAGGTGGGATATGAACCCTGGTCCTTCTGGTCCATAGTCCGGTACATTAACTGCTAGGCTAATCTTCTGAAAAACTGGTTGGTCCATGGTTCCAAGTAGAGGTAGTCCCTAATTAACCGACTCAAGACTCGATTCAGACGTTCATGTTAGAGACTAAAGACTCAACACCGACATCCACACTTGAGACTAGAGACCGACACGACCAATCAAGCGAAAGACTGGAGATTTAACTCGGATGTTCATGCTACAGACACCAGGCTCGACTTGGACAGCCACGCTACAGACTCAAGCCTCGGACGTGCTATGTTTATTTATCTACATCATGACACAGTGACAGCAATTTAATCAGCACTGAGAATTTCCAAAGAAACTCATTCCACTTTTATTGTAAAGCCTCCACTGTTCTGGGAGCTCTAAGAAAGTTAAACTCCAAAATCCTTCATTACACCTTCACACTTCAACAATACCCCATTATATCCAATAAAAATATGTAGCACATGGAGCACACCCTTAACCAAAGTGACTTACGGTTGAGTTGGCAGTGGGGTGGAGCCGGGACATGAGGTCACAGCCTTCTGATTTGTAGTCCAGAGCCCTGACCACTGAGCCACCACTGGTCCATTTGGAATTTCCTGAATGCATACGAAGCACAAGGTAACATTTCTTCCCAAAGGAGTAACTGTAAGTAAAACAAGACTCTTAACGCAAGTTTGAACGACATTATTATTTAAGCCATCACATAGTATAAGTTGGTGTTCTACACACAGTTCATGTCATTTACATTCATAGTTGGTCACAAAAAGCATTTGGTGCTACGGTTTAACAAAACACGATTATATTCACAATACATAAAACACACCTAACCAGAGGCTGTACTAAAAGAGCTAAAAGGCTCAGCTCTTTGGCTGGCCAATTTAAGAGAAACCAAACGCAAACAACCTTGAAAGTGTCTGAAATGGTTTTCGAAGGGTTTAGTCCTGACGGTGCTGTAATTGTTGGGTCAGTAATGCAGTCCAAGCACAAGACAATCCCCAGAGATCCTCAGAGGTGTGAGACTTTCTCAATTAATTATTCGTTAAGTCTAGTCTATAGTCAGCAGTCAGAATAATGCCCAAACGCAGGATCCCTGAACAGTTCTGCACTTTCTCACATCATGTCTTTCCATGAACACAACCTTTACGCCAAGAGCAAAAAAACAGCATAAATAGGAATCGAAAACATTAAGAAAAAAAGGCAGTGAGAAAAACACAGCTCTCCCAAAAATACTGCTGCATGTCTGCAGGGGACAAAAGTGTTGGGACGCACCTCTCCATCTCAATTCAGGTGTTTCATTCAGTCCCGTCACCACTGGAGTATAAAACCAAGCACCTTCAGCCCACGTAAGATGTTCCTCCACTTCAGCCCCACCCAAGCTCTGTCCCTCTTCTAATCAATTAAGGATGGCAAGCCACCAAGACTTTCCCACCAAGGACACAAGATCCTACAGTCATTTTGTGTACTGGACTAATAAAGCCAATATAATGGCTTGTATGCTATAGTTTTATATTCTCTAGTCTATTATACTCTTCATAACATTTCATTTTAATTAGATAACTTTTCATTTAGGTTAATTCTTAATATCTAAGCCATCCAAGGGGGATGGATCCCTTTTTGAGTCTTGGTCCTCCCAAGGTTTCTTCCTTATAACATTTAGGGAGTTTTTCCTTGCCACTGTCACTCCCTAGGCTTGCTCAATTTGGGATTGGGCTTATAATTTAGAAGATAACATAAATCTGAAATTTCCAACTCTCCTTGAAAATTGGAAGGCTTTGGGCACCACAGCAACCCAGGCACAAAGTGAGGGACTGTGGTAGCCTAGCAGTTAAGGTAATGGACTATGGACCAGAAGGTCCAGCGTTCAAATCCCACCTCTGCCAAGCTGCCCCTGTTCCAATAACTTCAGAGTTCCAAACCTCCTGTGCCATTAACCCCAGCATAAAAAATGGGCACCGGGAGCTTCATGGCACTGTTTAATCAAGCGTGGATGGAGTGGTGTAAAGCATGCCGCCACTGGACCCCGGAGCAGTGGAAACATGTTCTATGGAGTGGCTAATCACGCTTCTCTATCTGGCAGTTTGATGGACAAGCCTGGGTTTAGTAATGCTATGGGATAACGCTATGGGATTGGCCTAAGCCCCTTAGTTCCAGTGAAGGGAAATCTTGATACTTCAGCATATGAAGATATTTTGGACAATCATACACTTCAGACTTTGTGGGAACCATTTGGGAAAGGCCCTTTTCTGCTCCAGTGCATAAAGCAAGCTCCATAAAGGCATCTGGTGTGGAAGAACTTGACCTCAACCCTCTGGGATGAACACCTTTGGTCTTCTCAGAATGGTGGAAGCCCCATGGAAACAACTCTGGATTAAGAATGGGATGCCATAAAACCTCCTGTAGGTCTAACATGGAGGTGTCCCAATACTTTTGTCCTTATAGTACACAATTCTAGTCCGTGTAAGTAACATAAAACTTCGAAATCTAACAATAGCAATCAATAGGTACATTTGAGCTGCAAGACTGCCCAGCATTAAGGAATTTGTAGCGCCTCTGGAAGATTTACATTCGGACCTAAGTTTTTAAAAAGAAATAATGTAAGGAAGAAGAAGTATAACCATTGCAAGGCACTAGGAGGGACAAACACACAATTTATAGAGTCTGCCTTAAAATGTAACATCAGTAACGCTGACGCGCCATTTTCTGCGGAACCTCAGATATCCACAGTGCTGAACCTCAGAGACGCCTTGGACAGGTCGGTGTGGACGGTGGACATGGCGACGGTGTCATATTCCTCCTCCCTGGCGGAGGGCCTCTTGCAGAGCCGGAAGGAGTGCAGGTCCCACTGGAAGTTGCGGTTCATGAAGCCGTAGAAGACAGGGTTGATGCAGGTGGAGCACATGGCGGTCAGGTGGCACAGCGAGAACAGCGGGTTGTGGGTGCAGTTCATGGCCACCTCGTGGTTCCAGTCGATGACGGCGTTGAAGACGTTGAGCGGCAGCCAGCAGACGGCGAAGGCCACCACGATGCAGAAGAGCATGACATTGATGCGCTTCGTCTCGTTGCTGCGGTACTTGTTCTCGCGCATCTGCTCCATCAGACTCTTCCGCTGCCTCAGGCGCATGTAGATCTTAGAGGCGGCAAGAAGAAAAAGCGAGAAAGACAGAACACCTCAATGTACGAGCCCAAATTAGAAATATCATTATTAACCCATGGTCAAAAGCGTGTGTTTGCATAATTTACATGCAAATTCAGCCTTTCTAATAATCGGCCTGCATAATCTATACCATCCCCCTCTTGCCAGCGTTCTGATGAGACGAGCCGTGGCTGTCCTGAAGTGGCGTCGAGTGAGAGCGGACTCCTTTACGCTGTTCGTGCCGAACTGTCCTAGAGAAGATTCCTAATGACTGCTTCGTTGTAAGGTGGCTTACATGGCTAACTTGATTTGACAGCAACTGTTTAGGATTCGGATTCTCTGCTCATGGGTAATCCAGAGGCAGAGGTGTGGTCAGCTACCACTAGAGCGGTTCCAGACCACAGGGCGGACCCAGGAGCGCCTGGAGGGATTATATTGCACAGTTAGCCTGGGAAAAAGGAACGTCTTTTATCAAATGTCAAATCAATAATCATAAATCAAGTCAATTTGTGAGTGGAGTGTATCGTTACACCCCTGTTAATGATATTTGCATAGCTCTTTACACATGCACTACTGATACTCAAAGGTGTTTCACAAACTGAGCTTGATAACAGGGTCTCATTTACGACAGCACTTAGCTATTCCTGTTTCTAGGTATCAATTGCTGGGGACTAAAGTTTTTTTAAAACCTACACAAGTCAATGTGCTTTGTTCTGCATTGTTGACATTTCAGAAACGTCTTATATCGAATGTAAAAGGAATAATCATGAGAAAGTGGAATTGTGAGTTCGGTCAATGTCCTCTTTCACAGAACATAATGTGGTCGTTACATGGCGCGTACCTGCATTTTTATTCGAGCGTTCTCTGGCTCCTTGGACATTCGCAAAATTCTTCAAGGAGCCGGGCACCCTGTTGTTCATACCAATTTGGCCATAATCTTACATGATCTTATAAAGTATAATGATCCTTAAATGGGATCTTTTCTTGGTTTGTTCATGATTATTCGTAGCTGTACAAGCAGACTTTGTCTGGAGGACATAATTATTATTTGAAGTCACAAAAAGCTTTTTTTAATCACTTTGGTGTGTTAAGGACGGACTTTCCGATGTTATTCGGTGCACCACTGATGACTCAGACGTGGACGATGTGATCAAGGGCTCTCCATGCTTGTTCGTCATAGAGAATATAACGCTGGTGGATGATTCTTATGAGTTTGTGCCATTCTCACGTTCAGGTGTAATTTAGTTAAGTAGTGCCTAATCAATAGTTGTAGTTTGATTAGTAAACAAATGGGCCTAGAGTGCTCTTTTTATTATTCAAAATGAGTCATGGTTTGAAAGCCTTTGTTTAAAGCCTTCTGTAGGTCACTGATAAGTCAGAATTCCAGAGAGAACTATAGTGGAGCAACAGCGCCCTCTAGCATTCCTAGTATGTAGCATCCAGACAATGAATCATCCAATAAGAGCTTCTTTCCGAAGCTTGTTAAAATTTTCATAATAAATGACAAAAAATGACTATTGAGCAGATTGTCAGGACAGTCTTTTGAATTGTCCTAGAATTTAACAGGTGAAATTACCACCACGTTTTACAACCATGTTTGTCCTCTTTGTAGCTTTGACTTCCCAAAACCGAGGCAAGTCAACTTCAGCATAACTCCGTCGAGATGCTAGGTTATTCCCGCTGGTCACTTCACTTCTCAAGGTCGTAATGACGGCTGCTTCTCCAACAAGGCTGGGATTGATCTGCAGTTGGAGATGGATCTCCAGCTTAAAGCCAGGGTGGCATCAATTATGTGTAGCTGCTAGCAGCAGGTAGGACAGACAGGGTTAGTTTACCTGCATTTAATAATCCGATCATCCGATTTTTGCAGTTTTCCAATTAGTCAAGTGGTCGTGAATAAAAGCATACTCCCTTCTAGAAATCAGATTAAGACATCCGACAAAGAGCTGGATTTTTGGATCAGTAATCGTATTTGTTGAACTTTGTTGAATTTGGGAGTGGCTAGTGGATTTAAACACGGTTGCCAGATCTTCTTATTCTCTCTTCTTTTGGGGTTTTTCCATATATCTGATGTGTTATTTCTATAGCGAATCTGACAACCCTGGAAACAGCTACCAAGGGGGAAATGATCAGTACATGCTTGAGGAAATACAGAAGAGTCTGATTGTGTACTGTTTCATCAGATTACTGACAAAATCCAATTTTCTGCTGTTATCGGATTCTTAGCTGCACGGAAATGCACTGAGTGGTGACAGATAACCAAGCAGGAGGGAACAATCTTTTCCACCCTTCAACTTGGCTTCTAACGAGGCGCAGCACCCACTGACCGTCGCTATGGCAATGCATTTATTCATAAGTGGAGTTCCCCTGGTGAGCTACAGAAGAGTTCTAACAATGTGATTAAACAGATAAGGGATTGATTTGGCAGGGTCAGCATCACATCTAGATTTCCAAATAATATCTATGATTTATGACTGTGCCTCTTGGGGGGAAATGCCCATGTGTGTCCACTGGGGAGGCTGAAAAAGGCACAAGTTGTGTTTGTGTCTCATTACTTTTACGGACAAGGAATTGAGTCCCAATACTTTTGGCCACATGTGGGTTTGTGTCTCAGTATTTTTGGCCACATGTGGGTTTATGTCTCAGTACTTTTGGCCACACAAGGGATTGAGTCTCAATACTTTTGGAGACATGTTGGTTTGTGTCCCAATACATTTGACCATCTATGGGTTTGTGTCTCAATACTTTTGCCCACATGTGGGTTTGTGTCTCAGTACTTTTTGGGTGTGTGAGTGTGAGTTATGTTTAGGGTTCAAATGGAAAAGTCTGAGGTTTGTAAATTAGTAATTCATTTGTATATGTTTATAGTTACGTCAGTAGTTAACTTTTTTTTTGAATGCTGCTGACCCAGATTGAATGCTGCTGCTGTCGCAGATCACAAAGCTCTATCTTTTCAAGTATTTCTACCTGCTTCAGTCTCACTAGTAGCTTAATCCCCTTATCTCTTCAACTATTCTTTCGCCAGGCGTCTCCTATTCAAAGACCCTGAAGGTCTAGCTTAATGGGGATGTTGTTGTTCTCCAGAAGGAGAATTCAAACATGTTTCAAAATGATTTCCTGTCAAGTCAATTCTCCTTAAAAAAAAGGTTTTACAGACAAATCAAGCTATGAGATACAAATAGACTACACAATCTATCAGAGATCACTTTATTTCCAACCTCCGGCTGCAGCGACTGAAGAACATCAATAATGTATTTCTGATTTAGCAGGACATACATCTCCTGATTTGTGTCCCAATATTTTTGTCCTCATGCAGGTTTGTGTCTCAAAATTTTTTGCCACATGTGGGTTTGTGTCCCAGTACTTTTCGCCATGTGTGGGTTTGTCTCAATACTTTTGACCACATGTGGGTTTGTGTCTCAGTATTTTTGGAAATGTGGGTTTGTGCCCCAACACTTTTGTCCTCTTGGGTTGGTGTCTCAATACTTTTGACCACATTTCCACACATCAGTCATAAAAATCAGGATCATGAACGCCTCCTTACCTTCAGGTAGCAGATAAAGATGAAGGCGAGGGGCACGACGTACTGCAAGAGCAACATGGTGGACGAGTAGGAGAGCTTGACTTGGCGTGAGGGCCAGTGCTCCATGCACACCACCTTGCCATGGTAGTGCTCGCGAAGGACAGCGGGCAGCTGGCGCAGGGGTGCGTCGGTGGCACTGGAGAAGAGCAGGAGGGGCAAGGCGGTGAGCACGGCCAGCCCCCAGCTGAGGCCGACGCCCAGCCAGGCCTGGTTGACGCTGGGACGCCAGCCGCGCGGCCGCACGATCAGCTGGTGGCGCTCGACGGCGATCAGCACCAGCGAGAAGATGGAGACGGACACGGAGGCACACTGCGCCAGGCCGTTGAGTTTGCACATGGCGCCACCGAACGCCCAGTGGTCCATAAACGTGTAGGTGAAGGTGAAGGGCAGGCACACGAGCGCCATGAGCAGGTCCGAGGCCGACAGGTTGGCTATGAGCACCGTGGTGGCGTTGGAGAGCTCGCGCTGGCGCCAGATCACCACGATCAGGGCCACGTTACCCGCCACGCCTAGCAGGGCCACGGCGCTGTAGGCCACGGCCAGGATCACAAATAAGGACTGGTTGGCGTGGCACTCGTCGGCGTGCGCCAGAAACGCAGACAGGTTTGCGAAGCTGCAGTTTGGGGACGAGCAGTTCAGGATGGCCGGAGGCGGAACGGGCGGGAGCGGGACCGGGTCAGGCATCGTCGAGGTCGCAAACAGGTCAGGTCATGCCAGACTTCTGCCGCACAGTCATGCCAAGATGACGACTCCGATACGTGGCAGGAGGCACTGTCGGGAAAAGAAAACAATGCAGTCGAACGCTGAGCCACTTGAGACAGCGTTACCGTGTTATCTCAACGCCCACGCCATTTTCTCTCCCTCTGGATCGCTCCTCTCTGGCTCCTTACACTTCAAACCGACCACCTGACTCTTACGAAGCATTAAAGTGCTGCTCCCCGAGGTTTGGGTTTCAGACACGTTCCTAAACTGAGAGAATCTTTCATTTAACATCTCATACGTCTGTAATCCCACCACTAGAGGACCGAGCGAAAGCCTGGTGCATACAAACAAAAGCGTGGGTACCAACAAGGCAACAGACTGACGACAAAGAGTCAGCATGCTTCGACAGAGCTGTTATCTTAAGAGGAAAAATCTGTCATCTCTTCTCAAATGCACAGCCATGGCTCCCACTCGCCTTATTAGCAGCATCGTTACTGTCAGGAAAGGATCGCACGAGGGTTTTTTTGGAGATCCAAGCAATCTGTATTCCTTAATCCACTACATGTCAAAAGGAAAATCTGTCTTTTGTACTCAGTGCAATGAATCTCAATAAATCTGTTTATTCATTTATTTTCTCCATCTACCTTATTTTCTTATTATGTGTGCCCATGTCTCAATACTTTTTTTACCCCAGGTGGGTTTGGGTCTCAATACTTTTGGCCACATGTGAGATTATGTCTCAATACTTACGAACACGTGGGTTTGTGTCCCAATGCTTTTGTCCTCTTGTGGGTTTGGGTCTCTGTACTTGGTTTAATACTTTTTACATGTACTCACTCCATTATAAAAAAAATATCTATACATTGTGCTCAGTGCATTTTCAAAATAGTATTGTTACTCTAGCTTTTAGGGATCGAAGTATTAACGTATTGTATCTATCAATTTATTTTCCTTAATTCTAACGATGCGCCAATTGGAATCTTGGGTTTATACTCAACGCATTGCAAAAACGAACCAAACATGGTGGTTCGGCCTTTCGCTGAGCTTCATGATTTTGAAGGAGCTCTTGCAGAGTAGTTACTCCTCAGCAGGCATTATTATGATTCCTCTGTGAGAGATCATAGACATTTAATTTAATCTATTGTATGTTTTTTAGCGTTATGCTTATAGTTATGGTTTGTATAGAGAAAGCCGAGCCGATACTTCACAGCCGGAGACCTGACGTGTCGTGCGTACGTAGATCAAACCGACGCTTGTCCTGGAATAGCTCGCAGGTCCAAAAATAGTTCCTTGTTTTCTTACGAGCATGAAAACGTTCTCTCTCACTCTTGCTTTCCTCTTTCACCCCAGCATGAATCACAGAACTGGCCTCCAGCTAGGCACCTCTAACGGTGACCTGTCCGATTACATTTCCCACGCAAGAGCCGAAGGGGAAATATTACCTGTGGGTCATTCGAGAGGATAACGTGGCATTTAAGCGCATCGTACGAGAGCCGAAAGTGGGGTGCAGAGCCCTGAAAATCGAAACGCCACAGACTTATCAGAGACCGTTCTTACAGAGAGAGGGGGAAGCAAAGAAAGATTAACGGACAACACGGGGATGGAGCATGAGTGAGATGAAGATTAAGGATGAAGAGGAGGAGAGAATAGAGACGAAATAAAAGCTTTAGAGAGCAAGGTCAGGACTCAAAGCTTCACATTTGGCTTCAAGTACAGAGCGACAAATCAGTCCGGGCTTATTCATCCTCTCTCAATGGCTTAAATCTATCTGTGTGTGTGTTTATTTTCCACCTCATTGCATTTCGCTGAGAGCCCAGCTCAAGGCAATATCCAGGCCTGATGATTTAGAGTCATTTTGCGTCTCCCCTCCATCTCCTCTCTCAATTATCTCTCTCTTGCCCAGAACTCATTTTTCATACTTCGTCCGAAACAATGGCCCAAAATGTCCCTACCTGCTCAACCCCATTCAGGTTAAAGCCCCTTCAAGACTTAAAGCCCCTGACTGGCATCAAGAGTGGAAGTCTAAAACTGAACTCTGGATTGTGGATTGTGATAACTTCTTGTTTTCAGCTACCTGCTGTAACTTAATACTTACATCAATAAAACTGAACAAACAAGAAATAAGAGTACAAACAAAAGTCCACACACATTGCTTACAAAGACCGAATTCAGACAGATTTTATTCCCCTTACCCAAACCACTAACCCAATACACACACCACTAACCCACTATCCAAACCACTAACCCAATATACAAACCTCTAACCCAATACACACACCAATAAACCAGTACACAAACCTCTAACCCAATACACAAACCACTAACCCAATACACAAACCACTAAACCAGTACACAAACCTCTAACCCAATACACAAACCACTAACCCAA
>JAJAGP010002019.1:0-37055 GCA_025084515.1 Ancistrus triradiatus
CTTCCCTCTCGAATTTTGTCTCCCAATTTTCCAACTTGTGCTGTCCCTCTGATGATCTCATTCCTAATCCTGTCCACCCTAGACACTCCTAAAGAGAACCTCAACATCTTAAGTTCTGCCACCTCCAGCTCTGCTTCCTGTCTCTTTGTCAGTGCCACTGTCTCTAAGCCATACAACAAGGCTGGTCTCACTACTCTCTTAAAAGGAGAAACTACAATACAAAAATAAAATAAAAATTCTCCCCTCACTAGACATTTTTTTTCTAGTTCTTTCTTTGTTTCTTTTTTGAAATAAAATTGTTCTTAGGAAAAACAATATAAAATAAGGAATTTTCTTCCTTTCAGTGCAATTCTGTTTTTTTCTGAAATAAACAGAGTGTAAAAAAATCACTCAACCCAACTTAAAACAAAATCTCCTGAGGTAGAGGGCTGACAAACCACAATACAACAAAATTAACACACCGCGACAAATACTGTAAACAGTTTCAAACTTATTCTGTTTTCCAAGTCGAACAATACAATAAAATAATACAAAAAATAAGGAATTTCTTTCCTTCAGTGCACTTCTCTACGTTTTTTCTTAAATAAAGAGTGTAAAAAAATATCACTTAATGCTGATTAAAACAAAATCTTCTGAAGTTAGAGGGCTGAAAAACCACAATACAGAAAAATTAACACATCACAACAAATATTGTAAACAGTTTCAAACTTGTTCTTTTTTTCCAAGTCAAACAATACAAGAAAATAATACAAAGAATAAGGAATTTCTTCCCTTCAGTGCACTTCTGGCTTTAAACTAAATAAAAACAATAAGTAACGGAGGAGAGCGCTGAGTGGGCGGGCCAGGCTGAGCCTACCTGCACGGCTGATTGGCTGGCGCCGCTGAGCCACGTGACGGTGCAACAACAAAAGAGGAGGGGGGGCGGGGGCGCTGCTCCGTGCTGTGTGACCCTCTGTGTGTCTTACAGACACAGAGCAGACTTTATGAATCCACGTGTACAGCAGTCAGTGCGTGCGGGAGAGTAAAAAAGCTTGAGTATCGATCTTTTTACACGAGTATTGCTCAATATCAATACCAGCGTTGGTATCGATATTATCGATATTTGGATCGATCCGCCCACCTCGCCTGTTTAGCCTACTGCATGTCATGCCCCACAACAGACAATTCGATGGAAAGGATTATTAAATTCAAGGAACAATTTAAGTTTCTACAAACTTTTTTCCACCTTGATACTTCGGGGGCTCCAGAATTGCCTTTGCTGTGCTCATCAAAACACATTTGCTATATTTATTTAGACTCTGATGCTGTATAACTATCTGCCTCCATTATTTATCACTTTTTACAACACATTTTGCTGTTTTTTCTCATCAAATCAAAGGACAAATACCTGACAGAAACATTTTACTGCAAGTTCACAAGTGCCTTGTATAAACGTGCATGTGACAAATAAATCTGAATCTGAGGATATCCTTAAGGTAGTTTTAATTTTCCACATACCTGTATCATTATTGAATTTCATTATATCTATAGGACACATTAAGTTTCCATGCAGTCTAATTTTCATATATAACCTTAATTGTAAGTTACATGTGATTTACTTCATTCTGCACTGCTATGAAGTAAATTACAGTGTAAGTGCTGTGAGCTCTGTGGAAAAAAATTTATTCTTAATGTAGCCTCCACACTATTCTCTACATTTACGTATATATTAGAAAGTATTGTAAAAAATATATCTGAGGTTCGGCATGAAGTGTCCACAGTTTGTAATGGTTTGGAGTGCTATGTCATCCGCTGGTGTTGGTTTTATCAAGTTCAAAGTCAATGCAGCCATCTACCAGGAGATTTTGCCAAAACTACTACCAAAGAATACGCTGACCATACAGTATGAAAAAGTTTGGGCACCCCTGATAATTTTCATGATTTTAGTTTATAAATCATTGGTTGTTCAGATCAGCAACTTGAGTTAAATATATCATATAGCAGATGAACACAGTGATATTTGAGAAGTGAAATGAAGTTTATAGGATTTACAGAAAGTGTGCAGTAATTATTCAAACAAAATTAGGCAGGTACATAAATTTAGGCAACTTCCTGCCGCACAGAAAATTACATGAATTTTATTAGATCCTCCTTTTGTATAAAAACAGCCGCTAAAACATTCCTACAGCTTCCATTCTGGATTCTGGTGAAGGTGCTTTGGACCCATTCTTCTTTAGAAACAATCTCCAGTTCAGCAGGTTGATGGTTTCCGAGCATGGACAGCTCACATTTGTCTAGGGACTGAGATGGCCATTCCAGAATGTTGTACTGGTTCCTCTGCATGAATGCCTTAGTAGATTTTGAGCAGGGTTTTGGGTCGTTGGCCTCGGTGCAACTTTGTCACTGATTCTTGAACATTGTTCTCAAGAATCTGGAGATATTAACTGGAATATGCGATCCTCAACTTTAACAAGATTCCTAGTACCTGCACTGGCCACACAGTCCCGCAGCCTGATGGAACCGCTACCAAATTTTACTGTGGGTAGCAAATGTTTGTCTTGGGATGTGTGCCGCTCCTTGTTATGTCCAAATAACTCAATTTTAGTTTCATCAGTACACAGCACTTTATTCCAAAATGAAGCTGGATTGTCCAAATGTGCTGTAGCACACCTCAAGTGACTGTGGCGTGTCTGCAGAAAAGGCTTCTTCTGCATTACTCTCCCATACAGCCTCTCCTTGTGCAAAGTGTGCTGTATAGTTGAACGATGATTAGTGACACCATCTGCAGCAAGATGAGGTTGTAGGTCTTTGAAGGTGGTCTGTGGCTTGACTATGACTGTTCTCACCATCCTTCGCCTCTGCCTATCTGAGATTCTTCTTGGTCTGCCACTTCGGGAGTTCCTTAACTAGAACTGTGTCTGTGGTCTTCCATTGCGTCACTATGTTCCTCACAGTGGAAACTGACAGCTGAAATCTCTGAGAGAGCTTTTCCCTTTCCCTGAACCATGATGTTGAACAACCTTTGTTTTCAGGCCATTTGAGAGTTGTTTTGAGGCTCCCATGTTACCACTCTTCAGAGAAGATGCAAAGAGGAGAAAAACTTCCAATTGGCCACCTTAACACTTTCTCATAGTTGGATTCACTTGTGTATGTAGATCAAGGGTCAATGAGCTTACAAAACAAATTTTGTGTTCCAATAATTAGTGCTAAAGGTATTCAAATGACAAAGGTGCCCAAATTTATGCACCTACCTAATTTTGTTTGAATAATTACTGCACACTTTCTGTAAACCTATAAACTTAATTTTACTTCTCAAATATCACGGTGTTCATCTGCTATATGATATATTTACCTGAAATTGCTGAGCTGGACAACCGATGATTTATAAAGAAAAATCATGAAAATTATCAGGGGTGCCCAAACTTTTTCATACGACTGTATATGCTCTCTGGACCTGAACCCTATAGACAGTCTTTGGGCTATTGTCAAGAAAGATGAAACAATGGACATAGCAATACAAACGAGCTGAAGGCCACTATCAAAGCAACCTGAGCTTTAATAACATCTGACAGTAGTGCCACAGGCTTACTGGCTCCATGCCATGCTGCACTGATGCAGTAATTCATGGTAAACGAGCTCCAACCAAATACTGAGTGCACAAATTAAAGTACTTGTAAGAAGTTGGACATTTCTGTATTGTAAATTCTTTTCGATTTGATCACATGAAATATTCTAATAATTTGAGATACTGGATTTTTAGATTTTCTTGAGCTATAAGCCATTCTGGTCAAAAGTAAAACAACAAAAGGCTTTAAATACAGTATGTCTCTTCAAATGTAATGAATATAACATATACTAAGTTCCACATTTGAATTGTTCATTAACACATTAATGTTTGTCGTGTCGAGTCCACGGGGCTCACACTGAACATGTAGCATCTGCACTAAATAATGACTGATGCATCTTCAAAAGCACATAGAAAAGGAAAAGCAAACAGTGTACTACAGCATTAACAACATAGAACTTTCAATTTATATTTTAGTTCAGTATCTTTGGTGGCTGTATAAAGGACATGTGTGTCTAAGTGTAGGTATTCGCTGCTGAGAAAAGTGACTACTGCAGGAAAAGCCTGTTTCATTGATGTAGTTATCACTCAATCTAACAAGACATCTGAAAAGCTTATGTTAGTTAGCTAGCTAACGGCCATCTAGACATTGTCAACAGAATGATATTATTATTAATAAGACCAAAATGTGTGAATCTAACACTCAAAATACAAGTGTGTACAATGATAAACACAGGTGCTGAAATATCGCTGCCTAAGTATCATTATTCACAAACAAATATTACAAATCATTCACTTAAAGCTACTGTATTCCATTCTCTTCTTCGGTAAACGTCAACAAATGCTACGTATTTCCAGTTCCTGGCTGCACTGTCATCATGAATAGGCTGACAGTGCATGTGGGGCTGAGATTGCATGCCTGCAGCCAGACATCTCTAGACAGGAATGGCATCCAGTGTGATGTTCTGCTGCTGTAGCCCATCTGCTTCAAGGCTTGACATGTTGTGCATTCAGAGATGGTCTTCTGCATACCTCGGTTGTAACGAGTGTTGAATTGAGTTAGTGTTGCCATTCTATAACGTCAAAGTTGTCGGGCCATTCTCCTCTGACCTCTGGGATCAACAAGACATATTCACCCAGATAACTGCTACTCACTGGATATTTTCTCTTTTTCAGACCATTCTCTGTAAATCCTAGCAATGGCTGTGCATAACAATCACAGTAGATTAGCAGTTTCTGAAATAGGCCTACACAGACCAGCCCATCTAGCACCAACAAATAAATCACCTTTCTTCCCCATTCTGATGCTCATTTTGAAATTCAGCAGGTAGTCTTGACCATGTCTACATGCCGAGTTGCTGTCATGTGATTGGCTGATTCAATTTTTGCGTTAACAAGCAGTTAAAGAGGTATACTTAATAAAGTGGCCAGTGAGGGTATCTATCTATCTGTTTCACCCTGCATTCACCTGGCTTATTCTCTGTTTATTTTTCTGTCCTAATTGTTATCTCTGGTAATTGAAGAAGCAAGGGTCAGGTAAGCAACACACTCCCCTCCAAGCTAAGCTGGACAAGGCCACAAGTAGTCATTAATTTTTAAAGGGACCACTGGCAATGACAAGAAGGTCTATTTTCATGCTTCTATATGGAACTACATATGTACAGTCAAAGTACTGTGCACACCTAATGTAAAATCAGTGTTTACATAGGAGCTATGGAGTTATGGCCAAAAACTCACTGTTAGGTTAAGTATAGCTTATGTAGCTGATGGTTTAGCTGATATATATTAAAACTTTAATTCTATTTAGTGTATTTAGTGGTGCATTTGCTATCCCACCACTGCAGTGACCTGGGTTCAAACCTTAGCAGTGCAGTGGGACATCACACAGGCGTGTAATTGGCTGTGTCTAAAGAAAGGGGGCAGATGAAGCCCTGATTGATGGACTGCCGCCCTGTCCAGGGTATTTGTTCTACTGCACTCTATGAATTGTGGGTTAAAATTCCAAGACTCAAAAAGGCACCCAACCTCCTTGGGCAGCGTAGATGATAAATCTAAGAATGAAACTAAAGTCATGGAGGGTAGTTCAAATAAAACATAAAATATGCACATCGGCATTTTGTAGTCCGATACACACAGTCACTCTAGGATTCTGAGTCTCAGCAGCAAAGTCGTTGGCGGCACTTCGTCCTCAGATAACCGGAGGAGGGTGAGGGTTACTGCCCTCCGGTGTGGCCTGGGTATGGTGGGACTGGAGCTGATGACGGAAGCAGCTTGAGTGATGCTGAAGCGGATGAACATCATGTCTGGGGCAGGAACTGGTACACAGCTCGGAGAGAAAACAGTAAATGCAATTAGCTATTGATTAAGAGCACAGAGTCTATTAACAATCACTGATGCCATGTGTAGCAGAGCTACTTAGTTACTGTGAGGAGGCTAAATGAGTTTGTTGACAAACGATTTCTCTGTTAGTTAGTTTAAATTGTTGTTTTTATTTGAACTAGCAGGTGATTTTTTTTTCCCACGACACTTGTATTGAGACAATTATTTATTGTAAAAAGCTCCATACTTATAAATTTAAGCGTAATCTGTTAACTTGCTGAAAATCCTGATCTCGCTGGAGAAATGTGGCTTTTTATAACGCGTCCACGGTGACATCGCTCGGGTTTGATCCTGTCAGGATGCCGTATTGTTTGTGTTCAGTAGCGAGGAAGATGGCGGATGAACTGGACAGAGTGCGAATTTCAGAGGCCGAACTACGAGCAGAAGCGGCCCGGCATATCACGAACAAGGACAACTTTAAAGGTTAGCTAGTGATGTTAGTTTTATTGTCAAATTATTGTTTAAGGCGTTTTAACGATATCGGAGTTATTCTGGAAAGTTCACACTTTGGCGCAGTTTTAAGCCTCTATATCTAGCTAATGTTAGCTAACAGGCGAGGCGCTCGCTAACCTGTTGTTCGTGCTGCGGGTTGGGGATCGTGTTCAGTAATGCTGTGGTGTTATACGCTTAAAACCTCAAAGAACCCAGAATGTTCCGTTGACATTAATAACAGCAACAGTTTATGTTATTATTAGTTTTCCAGCACACTAAACAGCTCTGTTGGTACCTGAGCCGTGTAACAGGATCCACTGAGTGACCGATTTGAAAAGTTTCAGTTGCCTAGTGAGCGCAAGAGTCACAGAGTTAGCAACAGCGTTTAATTCATTAATCCCCAGTACCAGCTGTGGTCGAGTTTTTCCCCGTTATGTTTTATTTGTTTCACACATTTCCTGAATCCTGGAGAACACGGGAAAAGTGTGCCCTGAACGGGACGCCAGTGCACCGATTGGCCGGCAAGGGTCGTCGCTGCGCTGGAGATGATCCCTCGCCAGGACTCTCTTCCTCAGGCACAGCCAATCATGTGTTGCGTGTGCACAGTACTTAAAAAATTATTTAAAGTATCAATTCTCCCACACAGGATGGCCGATATACACTGCCCGGCCAAAAAAATAAGGTCACCACCTGAATTTAACTAAGCAAATAGTTAAATAGTTTTTAAAAAGCCTGGATGGAAAATAAATAGAAAATAAATAATGTGACATAGCAGAAGGAGTTCTGTCCACAGTTGCATTAAGTTTCCCCAAGATCTTGTGTTCATGATGGGAGATTTGGACCACTGCACAAAGTCTTCTCCAGCACATCCCAAAGATTCTCAGTGGGGTTCAGGTCTAGACTCTGTGGTGGCCAATCCATGTGTGATAATGATGTCTTATGCTTCCTGAACCACTCTTTCACAATCTGACCCTTCTGAAACAGATGGACATCTTTTCCATGAACACAGGATGTGTCCTTAGACATGATAGTTTAACAAATGAGAAGCTACTCACTGCATCAGTTAGGGTTAAACTTGTTGCCAGCTGAAACATAATCACCCATGCAGTAATTATCTGATGGGATGCTCTTTTTTAATTATTTAACTATTTGCTTAGTTAAATCTAGGTGGTGACCTTAGTTTTTTGGTTGGTCAGCCTACTCTCTAAATATCGGCATCGGCCATTAAAAAACCCGTATCGGTCGAGCGCTATTATAGACAGTTCTTAATTGATGTGGAGTATCTGTTGTCTGATGGCTTCAAGGTGTACAAGACTTTTTTTTTTTGTTTGTTTTTTTTTTGTTTTGTTTTGTTTTTACAAAAACGCTTAATCAGTTTGTAGCTTGTTTTGTGAAAAGTTCGATACGTAATCAGTTACTTAAAGATAGATACTTGTCAGTCACATCAGTTAACCAGCTTTTACTAGTCAGTAAGTTAACTACTCTGGGCTATTTCTACTGCACTGTAATTTGTCAGCAGTTACAATTGAAGCCAAGAATAAAACTTATATTTTTAATAAGTTTTCCAAAGCCTTTTTTGAAACAGAATACAGGTTGTACCGTATGGTTACTGTGAAAGTAAAATGTATTTATTCACATAACTAGAATTTTATGAGGTCCCTTAGCTCTTTAAGTTACATTGATTTTTGCCAACACACTTCAGTTGTCTTTGGTTGTCAAGATTGAGTGTATCTAACTTTCTTGAGATATTCCTTGTTATTTTTACTTCTATTTTATTGCTACGTTGTTTTTTGTGACAGAAATGTAATATGCTGTAGTGTCCTAAAGTCAGATTAGTATTGTGAATTGTTTGCTTCATTGTGAGTACTTCATGCTTGATTAGATAATTGAGAATAAAGCAAGTAGCTCCATGATGCAACAATTTCTCATGCGTTACAGTTGTTATTTGCTTGCTGTGCTTTCTCCCAGAGGTGCAGGAGACCAGTAGAAAGCAGAGGCAGCGAGAGGGAAAAAGGCCAGACCTTCAGCGGTACCAGCCTGTAGCAGTGCAGACACGAAAGTGCAAGGACAGTACAGTGAGAGAAGCACTAGCAGTTTCCACTGAGCCTGCACAAACATCACCTGATCTCAGCATGAAAGAGGGCTCTGTATCCATTTCTAACCTGAAACTCACAAGTGATGATTGCCACTGTGAAAGCAGCAACCTTACATTGGACTCTAATGGTACCGAGATCCCTCAGCCTGCTGGAAGAAACACAAATAAAGATACAGGCACACCTGCATCTCCAAAACATAAAAAAATACGTAAACCTGATCGTCAGATATACCAACCTGGTGGACGAAGGTCTCAAGGCTGCAGGGACTCTGGTCAAAACAAAGCACTAGAGCAGGTGTCAAAAGTTTTGAAGGAAGAGGACTCCAAAGGTACTTTGGTGATAGGGTTAGTGGAACAAAGTAAGGATCTTGGCCTGGAAAATGAAAAAGAGGACAAAGGGAAAGTGAGGAATAGCAAGGAGGACCGGAAGAAAAAACAGGTCCCAGTGAAACAGAAGAGTGTAGACCTAAATTCTCAAAACTATGATGAGACTAGTGTTGACATTATTAGTGATAAAGTTGAGAAACTGAACATTATTAGCTGTACAGTCATGGATTCAGAAAAAAAACAGATGAAAGTTGAAAATAGCGTCAGTAAAAGACGAAAGTCAAGTGGTGAGAGCCCTAGAAACAGGGTGGGTAGTGAGGAAGCGGAAACTGGTGAAGTTATGTCGAAAAAGAGCGAGAAGGGAAAACGGAGGTCCCGAGGTGGCAGGGAAAAAGGTTCCAATCAAGCTGCAGAGACAAGTGAGGAAGTAGACAGTGCAAAGAGAAAATACGGTATTCAAGATCAGAACTCGCAACAAAATAAACAAAGAGGGAATCCACCAAAAGACAGGAATGGCGAAAGACGAAGAGCATCAGATGGAGCAGAACCTAGCAAAGTAAGCTCTGCTTCAAAGCGCTATTCTAAATCAGAGATCCGGCGTCCACGAAACCGAAACTATAGCACCAGCTCAGCCAGCAGTGCAGCCAGCATGGATGGGCATAGACAATCGGAAAAAAGTAGGACTGATGCAGGCTTTGAGGGAAGTGAACATGTGGAAAGAGGTCCAAAGCCTAAGTCCAATGAAAGAATGATGAAGAAGATGGACTGGGCTATAACAGACCAGCCTAAACCGAGGAGAAGGACAGTTCGAGACATGTCCTCCACGGATTCCTTTGAGGAGTATGAAGCATGGGCTAGAGATAATGAAAGAGAAGTCCTTAGAGACAAAGCAAGTAAAAATGACAAAAGCAATTTGAGAACCTCTAAAGTAAACACCAGATCATCTCGAGTAGCTTTGGCAAGTGGTCAAGCAGGAATTTTGCGAGTTTCTTTAGACAGACAGTCTGGGACAAACTCAGGAGCTGAAGAGGACCAAGCAAAATACAAAGATAAAGGTCCCAGAGGCAGGGGCATTCTGGTCCTTCCAGCACACACTGAACTAACCAGTGAAACTGAGACACGGCTAATGTCTGGAATTAGGGGCGGGATAGGCCATGGTAGAGGAAGAGGTGGTCGTGGAGGAAGTACTAGGCGGTTGTGGGATCCCAACAACCCTGATAAGAAACCTGCCCTGGCAGGCAGCCAGCAGTCCCAGCATTCACCTCTCCAACAGCCACTGTACCTACAGCATCAAGGAGGATATGGACCCCTGCACTTCTTGGACACCGATGATGAAGTATCAGGGAGCCCTCCAGTTTGTCATGGGGAAAACGTCCAAAGCCAGCATGCTGCTGCCATGGCATATTACAAATACCAGAACTCTGACAACCCTTACTGCTACCCATTGCCAAACAACACTCCTAACACAACCCCACGCTATGCATTTCCTTACCAGATGCCATACCAACTACCTGGCTCTAACGGGATTTACCCAAATCCAGGAATTGCATCCTTTTATGGAGTGTATGGTCATGGTGGACAGGGGTACCCAGCTACAGGACCCACCATTAGCCCAGAGGAGACAGAGGTACAAACACGAGGAGAGCTCATTAAACTTCTGAGAATGGCAGACAATCAGGAACATCAACTTAGCAACCTGCTGTCCAGGGAACAACTAAGTCGAGAGGGACTGGACAGGATGGCTCAACTTAGGTAAGCAAGGAGTCACTAATTAGGGAATAGTGAATTTGTGAACTGGAAATGATAGACTCATGTATGAGCTGGGCTTCAGTACAGTTCAGAGTAGGGGTCGGTGATTTGAAAAAAATATTATATCACAAGATTTAAAGAAATTTTCACGATACACAATACTTATCAAGATCCATGTGATTGCAGACAAATTTCGGTAGTGTTTCAGTAGTGAGAGATTCTTTAAAACTACTATTCCAATATTTGCCCATACTTGGTAAAGTAAAGTAAAAAATATGCTGCACTTCATCAATTAAACAGAACTAATTACACTCTTTATAATGAAACATGCAGTTTTTCAGTGTTCTTTTAAGCACTGACGATATCCTAGATATCAGGAAAGCATATTGTCTATCACGATAATAAAATGTTTCACAATATGATAAAATGTTATCTTGCCCTCCGCTAGTTCAGAGATTCTAAAGAAGTCCTCATTATTTGGGTGCTGTAAAACATTTTCAATAGTTCTGTATAGTTGTTGATAATTCATTCACATGATGGATGCACTTGATTTTAATTTGTCTTGTACCATAGACTTATTAGCCTCACGGTTTGCTTGTTTTCCATCAGAACTGAGCTCCTGACATTGTATGAGCGAGTAATTCTGACAGACATAGAATACTCTGACTCTCAAAACCTGGACCAGTTGCTGTGGAAGAATGTCTTTTATCAGGTCATTGAAAGATTCCGGCAACTTCTGAAAGACCAAGATTCAGATACAGCTCAACAGATCAGACCCATGCTTCTATCCATACTGGAAGAGGTGTGTAGCCTAAATTGAGTGTAACTTATTCGTTTTGTTAAGCAGATACAATATTAATGAACTGTGCATTTTTGTTGTTACTTTTCTAGGGGACAGTGTTCTTTGATTCGCTGCTTCTGAAGTTACAAACTACATTCATGTTTAAGCTGGAAGACTACATGGATGGAATGGCAATTCGTGCAAAACCTCTCAGAAAGACGGTAAGAAATGTTAAGGTTTAAAATCAGAATGCTAATTTTTGCAGTCAGTATTTTTTCTCGATTCAATGGTTCCTAAGGATTCATATAGGATCTGATGATTGAGGTATAAATACAAACAATTAGAAAAAACCCTGGAAAACATGTTTCAGTACAAAGGAGGATATAATGATAGAAACCTTTCTGATATACATTTATATACACTCTATGGACAAAAGTATTGGGACACACCTCTTAATAGGTGAATTCAAGTCTTTCATTCGGGGGTTTCAAGTTCACTGAATTCGAGCTTGGTTCTGTAATAGGTTGCCACCATTGCAACAAGTCAGCTTGTAAAATTTCTTCCCTCCTAGATATTCCACGATCAACTGTGAGGGGTATTATTGAAAAGTGTAAGCTTTTAGAAACCACAGAAACTTAGCCATGAAGTGACAGACCACATAAAGTACAAGGTGTACTTTATACAGAAATTTCCTGGTACGATATGTATTGCTGTTTTTGCTCCATGATACGATATATTTTCAATACAAAATGGAGAAACACTTTTTTTTAAATTACCCTTCTAATGTAGAGATCAAGGAGGCCAATACTGCTTCCTGCTCTGCAAGCTTGGAACAGGGTTGGTTTGATGGGGTTCACAAAGATCTCTTCCATTGCTGATTTCTTTTGTGAAGGGTGTGGTCCAGGAATCTCAGGGACCGCACTCTCCTGTGAAGGATTTGTGTCCATATTCTCTCTAGCTTTGCACTATAGAGATATATTATTAAAACATATTTATTTTATTTTAGTTTCTATTTCCTCACATTAACAAAAACGGCATCAAGCTTACCTGTTTCTGATGCTTACAATCTCTGTGGTGAGATGATATGCTCTTTCCTTATTACACAATCTGCCACTAGATGTCGCATGTGTACAACTACAGCATGCCTGAACTGGTGGTCTAGAATTGCTCCTGGCTCTAAGCAGATGACTGCATCTCTGTGGCGCCGATTGACGAACGGCTCAGTAATTTGTGTGTTGTTTTTTTTTTTTTTTAATAAAATCTTAATGTATTCGATTCACAGCACGTATCGCTTTGAAACCCACATATCGACAAAAATTAAATATTACAAATTAGGGGTGTATCGTGAATCAGTGATTTTCTTTCTCCAGACATTATGCTTCTCATTCAAATGAAAAAGTTCTATTTTGGTTTCATTCATCCACAAAACATTTTCTAGTAGCCTTCTGGCTTGTCCCCATGATCTTTAGCAAACTACAGACAGGCAGCATGGTTCTTTCTGGAGAACAGTGGTTTTCTGCTGGCACCCTGCCATGCATAGTATTGCTGTTCAGTGGTCTTCTGATGTTTGACACATGAACATTAAACTTTGCTAATGTGAGAGAGACCTTTGGTTCCTTTGTGACCTCACAGACTGTTACAGTCCTTGCTTTAGTGACCTTTGTTACTACTGGGGAAGGTAACAATGGTCTTGAATTGAATTGTACACAGTCTGACTGCCTATGGCTTGGAGGAGTCCAGACTCTTTAGAGATGGATTTGTAACCTTTTCCAGATTGTTGAGCATGAACAAATCTCGTTTTGAGGTTCTCAGGAATCTCCTTTGTTTATGTCATGCTGCACTCCCACAGAATGTTTTATGAAGTTGATTGATTGACATCGATTAATCCCTGTTATTTAAATACAGCAGGGTGGCCACATCACCCAAAAACACATTGTCATCCATTTCAATTCTAATCTGCTCCAAGTTTGTGGTACTGAAATCAGGTGCATTGCAATATGACCTCTCTATTCCGACCTCAGACTCCGCCTGTGTAGAGTTTGTCCATGCTAGGGCTTCCAACTGGCATTTTTCAGCAGGATCTGCCCACCCACACACAACTAGGGCTTCCCAGGAATGTCAAGTCAGATTTATTTATATAGCGCTTTTTACAATGGAGCATTGTCTCAAAGCAACTTTACAAGTTTAGATTATCTTCTAATATCTGCGTCCAATCCCAAATTGAGCAAGCCTAGGGCGACGTGTTATGAGGAAGAAACCTTGGGAGGACCAAGACTCAAAGGGACCCAACCTTTCTACTAGACTGCATAATTACAAAGCTGAACATGTTAATGAATAACCTAATTGCATGTGTTGCATTTTGCTATTGCAGGTGAAATTTGCTTTAATTAGTGCTCAGCGCTGTATGATCTGTCAGGGAGATATTGCAAGGTACAGAGAACAAGCAAGTGATTCTGCCAACTACGGCAAAGCACGCAGGTGAGTCCTTTGTAAATTACCTATTGAGATGTATAACTCTGTATTTTCTTTCTGCTGTTTTAAATAGTCTTTTCATTTTTACAGTTGGTATCTGAAAGCTCAGCAGATTGCTCCAAAAAATGGTCGACCCTACAATCAACTTGCGTTATTAGCGGTGTACACTGTAAGTACATTATTAACATGTACACTTGCACATTTAACCCGCTAAAGACAGTAATTATTTAGAATGAAAATACAGTTTAAACTGTAAGGTGAGGGGGACTGAGTATTTGTGATTGCAAGTCTATATTGAGGTAAATATTGAACTGTTGAGTTTGCCTGAAGTCATACCTACATTCAGCCTCAAGTGGATAATTATAATAGCATATTTCTTTATAATTCTTCTGTCTACTCACACACACTTCTTTCTCTCCTTCCGTTGGCAGAAGAGGAAACTGGATGCTGTGTATTATTACATGCGTAGTCTGGCTGCCAGCAACCCAATCCTCACAGCCAAAGAGAGCTTGATGAGTCTGTTTGAGGAAGCCAAGCGCAAGGTAAGGAAAGCAACTGACATTTCAATAATACATTTCAATCATTAAAGTATTAACCCCCTGGTAGTTATTGTAATAGCAGCTAGTGTTGCACGGTACCTTGGCATTAAAAATGGTAAGATACCTTATTTTATTAGTACCAGTACTTTTAAAAATGTCAGGTCTGAAGTTGCATCGATGTGCCACATGGTGGCAGTATGTGTGCGCAGCGCTCTGTTTCCTCTCCCTGTTGGTAAACGTGGTGAATCAGAAGAGGAAATGGAGAGTTAATGGCTGTTAATACCAGCGCTTTTGCAGACCGTTCATGGCTTGTAGAGAAAGTACATGCAAAAAGTGAAACATGGAATTATTTTAAGCCCTTGTCAAAACCAGTCTGCAAAATGTTTTAAACCTACAATGGCCAAGGGAGACAAAACGTCTAACTTATTGTACTAAGAGCTCACAGAACAGCAGGTTAGAGAATATGTTAGATGACATTATTACATCATGCTCATGTCCTCAAATATAAATCAGACGGGTGAGATTCATTATATGACAAGCAATCTTTTTAACCATCTGACTTTGACAAGGAAGTTAAGGACAATAATAGCTGTTTAACTTGCTTTATCTTTATAATTAACTTACCAATGTGGTAAGCATTGTGGACAAACAGCACTGAACCAGCCCTAACAGTGTGTAATAGCTCCACAAGCATAAATAACCGCTGTGATTCGAATTTGGCATGGACTAACATATGCTTTCCAACCCATTTTCCACACAGTGAACGAGACATTCGCTGCATTGTATCACTTCTTCTCAGTCTATGAATCAAGTCGCACACCCCGCAGGTATTAATAGCCTGATCATCCTCGTGCATCGCCATCTGCAGGAGCCTGAATTCATATCCACATTAAACAAGCAAGATAACTGTTTTTTTTTTCTGGGGAGCTTACATCAACTACTGTGTAGCCCAAAATCCAGTGTCATTATACCAAATGTCTAACTTGGAACCTGTTATGAATAAATCTGTGCAATTGTTTGTTAGGTTCTAGGTCTTGATGAAGACCATTTTGATCAATGTTTTCCATATATTCTTTGAGTAGCAAACAGCCCTGTACCTCCCTTTCTCTCACTAGGTTGAGCAGAACGAGAGCAGATGGAAGCAGATTGAGAAGGGTGACACACGTGGGCCTTGGGTCCGTGGACTGCCCCGAGAGGATGATTCCACCCGGGTGGAAATCTGGATACGTCCTTCGGGATATCCGGGAGTCAGATCTCGTACAGCAGGCAGTGAATCAGGCAAAGACTCTGAACAGGATGGAGGTCTGAAGACACTGAGTGCAAGTGATGTGAGTACTGCAGCCCTACACCTGTACGCGTTTGGGGCAGATCATTGCTTCGGTTGAGCACAAGCTTTCTTTCACTATCTGTCCTTCACCATCTCAAGGAATTCTGAGCTGAAAGAAATTGCAGTGCATTGTGGGAATTTTATGTGGAAGTAATGTGTATCGCTCATAGGATTACAATGCATATGGGTAAAAAATTAGTGCGCTATGCAGATAAGTAATTAGTCCACTGAGAATTTGGACAGGGCTACAAAATGACCAACAAATGAAAGTGCTGTATAAGGTTGGATATCATTTGCATCTTATCGATTCTGATTTCGATTCTGCTTATGGATTCTGGTTCTTATCAATTTCAAATTTCGATTTCAAAATGGTGAAAAACTGTGCCAAATGTTTAGGTATAAATAGCATTTTTTTAGACATATTTCAGCTTCAAAAGTAATCATTTTTACTTTTAGTTTTATTCCTTCCCTTAAAAGTAAAAAAATGAAAAACCTTAAGGTGGCTTAATGTACTAACGCAGTGACCTAGAAACACCAAACTTCTATCAGTTACTGCTGGTCATAAGAACCCTGTGCTGCTGAAATGACGAACATGTGGTCCAAAAGGTAATAATCATTTTCACCTTTTTACTAATAATAGATTTTAATGGAAAGAAAATGGAAAGCTCTTTGTTTTGGGCACAGTGATTGAATGAAATGTCCCTGATTCAGCTCAACGGTTATTCAGCACATTCAGTTTGTACAAGCATGTGTAAGCAAACTGTGCCGTTCCAAAATTAAAGTTAGGGCACCCTTGGACAATAAAGCAATTCAGTTTAACAGCATTTCAGTATGTATCCATGTAAGCAAAGGATATCATAACACTGCTTTTATGGCTTGGTGTGTTTTATTAGATCACTTTTCTCATTATGTATTCACATTTTGTGTTGAGTGACGGTAGTGATGAAATTATTGCCTATATCAACAATATTAGCAGCTTAGTCTTTCCTCATTTTGTATACCTTTCTCTTTTCGACTAGCTGAACAAGAGGTTTATCTTGAGTTTTCTTCACTCCCATGGAAAGCTTTTCACGAAAGTAGGGTAAGTTGTTACAGTGGGCCCTTACTGTGCAGTATTTGTTGTAGCTGTTGTTAATCTGTTGTTTGAAGGATTGTCCACTTCATGCAGTCAGATTAAATTTCAATTCTCAGTCTAATTATTCTGATTGAGCTACTGTTGAATTTTTTTAATGCTTTGAGGCTGCATGTAAACATGGCCATTGAATTGGGCAGCTTTTTGATTGCTGCTTTGCATGAACCACAGGCATTTTGGACCAGTTCAGATGGTTTAATCTAGTTCATGTTAAATGTGTCAGTTGCTGTGTTAAACACTTCTTCTGTTGCGTTGTGAGAAACCTGCTGTTGTTTTGGTAATTATATCTGATTTCTCATTGTGATCTGTTATAGTTTGTGTAGTTAAGTTATTAATTGATCATATAGTATGCTCATTGTTATGTTGGTCATAACTTTTTAGGGTTTTTTTGCCAGCTGCAAAAAGACAAAACGGAGCATACAAAGATCCAGCAGCACAAGTTGGACAATTATCTAAAAAAAGTTTTTCCACTCAATCACAGATGATTTCAGCTGCCTGTGATTTATGAGCACAATGCACTACGGAGCAGGCATGATTATTTATTATTTGCAACCAGCCATATTGATCAATTTAGGAAGAATGATACCATGAAAGACTCAAATTGTGTCTCAAATTTTTTATGAGCCACATTGACACTTTTTTTTAATAAACTCTGAACTTGGCTGGAACCTCCTGCTTTATTGAACTCATTAATTCTATTAGCTGTAGCGCACATATGCGTTGCTAATCATAACCTTTGTTTGGGTTACAGAATGGAGAGCTTCCCAGCTGTGGCCAGTCGTGTGTTGCAAGAGTTCCGGGCACTTCTCCAGCACAGCCCCTCCCCTCTGGGAAGCACACGCTTGCTTCAGATCATTACAGTCAACATGTTCAGTATTCACTATGCTCAGACCCGAGGTATGCACAAACCTTGGCTATACTAGTCACATTAATACCCATTTTATCTGGTTTCTGAAGTGCAGAATTTAATCATGAAGCATGTCTTTAAAATAATCTGTATCCATGTTTTCCCACTTTCTGCCCTTTAAACATCAAGCTAAGGGCCAGGGGGAGACGCGGTCATCATTGGAGGAACAGACCACCTCTCTCGGTTTGGACATGTTTGGGCTGCTGGTGCAACGTTGTACAGAACTACTAAATGAAATCCCTGCAAGTAAGCAATAAACATGATGTATTTTGCTCTTTTTTGCATGTTTTTGAAAATTTGAATGTACCATTACTGATTTTGCTGATTTTAACATGTATGAAAAAGGAATTTATACTCATATGACAGAAAAAATATGCACCCAGATATAAATGTCGGATTGCTGCAAACTCAGTATGCAGTTATGTCTTAGGCAGATATGTTAATGATTACAGGTGTGGTCTGATTAGACACTGGGTCCTGCCACAACAGGGCGTAAAATTGCTTCTCCCAATTTGAGGCTACTTATTTTATTTATTTTTATTATTTATTTTTTTCAATCGAACATTTACGGTGGAGCAAGCAAGTATTTAGTCAGCCACTGATTGTGCAGGTTCTCCTACTAAGAAAGATGAGAGAGGTCTGTAATTTTCATCATAGCTACACTTCAACTATGAGAGACAAAATGAGAAAAAAAAATCCAGGAAATCCCATTGTAGGATTTTTAAAGAATTTAATTGTAAATCATGGAGGGAAATAAGTATTTGGTCACCCACAAACAATCAAAATTTCTGGCTCTCTCAGACCTGTAATTCTTCTTTAAGAAGCTCTTCTGTCCTCCACTCGTTACCTGTATTAATGGCACCTGTTTTGACCTCGTTATATGTATATAACAGACACTGTCCCACAGCCTCAAACAGTCAGGGGACTCCAAACTCAACCATGGCCAAGACCAAAGAGCTGGTCCGAAGGAGACCAGGAAGACAATTGTAGACCTGCACCAGGCTGGGAAGAGTGACTCTACAATAGGCAAGCAGGCTGGTGTGAATAAATCAACTGACTGTGGGAGCAATTGTAAGAAATGGAAGACATACAAGACCATTGATAATCTCCCTCGATTTGGGGCCCCATGCAAGATCTCATCCTGTGGGGGGGTCAAAATGTTTTATGAGAACGGTGAGCAAAAATCCCAGAACTATCTGATGAATGACCTGCAGAGAGCTGGAACAAAAGTAACAAAGGCTATACCATCAGTAACACACTACGCCGAGAGGGACTCAGATCCTGCAGTTGCCAGGCGTGCCCCCGCTTAAGCCAGTACATGTCCAGGTCGTCTGAAGTTTTGCCGAGAGCTTAAGGATGATCCAGAAGAGGATTGAGAGAATATCATGTGGACAGATGAAACCAAATGGAACTTTTTGGTAAAAACTCAACTCGTCGTATTCGGAGGAAAGAAAGAAGAATGCTGAGCTGCATCCCAGAAACACATTTACATTTTACATTTACAGCATTTAGCACACGCCCTTATCCAGAGCGACTTACAGTTGGTACGGTCCCTTATAATCCAAGCAATTGTGGGTTTAAGGGCCTTGCTCAAGGACCCAACAGTGGCAGCTTGGCAGAGGTGGGGTTTTGAACCCTGGACCTTCTGGTCCAGAGTCCAGTTACCTTAACCGCTAGGCTACCACAGGCCCAGCACCATACCTACTGTGAAGCATGGGGGTGGGAAACATCATGCTTTGGGGCTGTTTTTCTGCAGAGGGGAACAGGGACGACTGATTCCGTGTTAAGGGAAGAATGAACGGAGCCATGTATCGTGAGATTTGAAGCCCAAACCTCCTTCCATCATTGAGAGCATGAAGATGGAACGTGGCTGGGTCTTCCAGCAGACAAATGACCCCAAACCACCACCGCTCGGGCAAACGAAGGAGTGGCTCTGTAAAAAGCATTTCAAGGTCCTTGGGTGGCCTAGCCAGTCTCCAGACCTCAACCCCATAGAAAATTTGTGGAGTTGAAAGTCTGTGTTGCCCCCAAAACATCACTGCTCTAGAGGAGATCTGCATGGAGGATTGGGCCAAAATACCAGCTACAGTGTGTGCCAAACCTGGTGAAGACTTACAGGAAACGTTTGACCTCTGTCTTTGCCAACAAAGGTTATGTTACAAAGTATTGAGTTGAACTTCTGTTATTGAACAAATACTTATTTTCCACCATAATTTACAATTAAATTCTTTAAAAATCCTAGAATGTGATTTCCTGGATATTTCCCTGGGATTTCCCGAATTTTTGTCTTTCATAGTTGAAGTGTACCTATGATGAAAATTACAGACCTCTCTCATCTTTCCAAGTGGGAGAACAGAGAGAGGAACAGGAAAATCAGTGGCTGACTAAATATTTTTTTGCCCAATTTTTTTTTTCTTGAAATGCTTTTTTTTTCTTCTTTTTTTCAGAGGTTGTTTCATTGGATCACAACATTATGTATTTTAGACACTGATTTTTAAGATGAGCTCACAGACAATGCATAGTGAACCACGTGAACCATTACTCCCAAACCAGCCAAATGTTTTTGCAGGTCCTAAGAAGTGAAGTGACTGTTTTGCTTTGCATGCCTGAGCATTCTACAGGATACATATTCTGTATACAGTGGTACCTCGGTTCTCGTTGTTAATTCGTTCCAGAACTCTTGTCGAGAACCGACGGCGAGTACTGAGCAAATTTTTCCCATAAGGAATAATGTAAATTGAATTAGTCCATACCAGACCCCCAGAAAATCCACACTCTATAAGACATTAATGGAGTTGTACTGTACAGGTGCTCCCTGATTTACCTAGGGGATTCGTTCTGACAAGTCCATCATAAGGTAAATATATCTTGAACTGAGGACTTTAGTGAGTGTTTGGTAGAGCGGTGTGTACTGTATAATACCAGAGACATGGAAAGGACACTATGATAAGTAAGTTAATGCTTAAAACACTTACATACAGCTGGGTATTAACACAATGCTTGTTTTATAATCTCACATAATTTAGTAAGTAATGGATTGAAAGTGAAAACCAAAAACAAACCGCTTACTATATTGACAAACTCCGGGCGCTAGCATAGCTTCTAAGCTAACTGCAGCCTGTGTTCCGGAGCATTCATTCCTGTTTTGCTTTCGGTTCAAATACTAATCTTTTTAGGACCCATGGAGACTTATTTGCACTAAGAATACACTACCATAGATGTAAAAATAAAATAAAATAGTGGAGATATTCTCTGTTATCAGTTGTGAACCTGAATCACTGTGCACTGAACGTGACTCGTGAATTGCGCTGCTCGATTCATTCAAGCAAGTGCATCGAATACCGAGCAAACGGCGACAACTGAGACAAATTTTTCTAGTCAGAATGGGTCGAGAACCGAATTCGACAAGTTCCGTGGTGGTTGAGAACCGAAGTACCGCTGCAGTCTTGGTGAGTTCTTTTTCAGGGTCTCAGTCAAAACACATCAGAGTATTTAGTAAGTGCTGGAATTGTGTGCACCTGATTATAGCCAAACAAGTCAACTGCATGTCCTCCCTGTGTCTGCGTGGGTTTACTCTTGTCGCTTCAGCTTCCTCCCACAGTCCAAAGTAGAGATGCACTGATTGCAATTTTCGGGGCTGATTCCGATTGTGTTTTTTGTTTTTTTAACAAATGATCGGCGGATTCCGATTTTGGATAATTCTGATTTTCCTTCTGTCTGAGAATTATAAATGACAGCAAACAGAAACATCTTTGTTAAACTTTTTTAATGCTTGTTCAACTTTTTAAGTTTAAACACGGCTGAGCCGGCTCTTTACATACACAAACTGAATTCTGATTTAAAGTTAGTAAAAGCATTGTGTTGTTCATGTGTGACTGTGCTTGTGCTGCTGTCGCAGTCATCTGCTGTGCAAGTGTAAATGTGATCGGCACAGAATGGGTTTTATGAGACTGATTGGCCGATCACCGTTTATGGCTGATCACATCAAGAACCTGCCAATTCCAGTCACTAGCCAATCGGTCAGTGCAGTGTCCAAAGACATACATTAGGTTAATTGATCAATTGCTAAATTGGGTCGATCGGAGTTTGTATCACTAGTTTGAGTAACCTTGTGTATTGATGTAACCTTGGCTGGTGCAAGTTATTGTAAAAGTAAACAAACAAGCATAACATGCTCAGTGATATTTTAAGCTTTTCCCTTGCACAGGTTGTATGACTTGTATTTTGAAAGTGCAATGCCATTTTGCCTCCACCATATTTATAACTGACTTGCATTGGAACTTGTGTGTGTCAGAACCTATACCAGTGGAGGAGCTCGATGAGTGTAACATGGATGAAATGGAGCCCATGGTGTATGTGTCTTCTTTTCCAACGGACCTGCGAGACCTCTTGCCCAGTGTAAAAGTCTGGTCTGACTGGATGCTGGGTCACCCAGAGCAGTGGAACCCTCCACCATTGAAATTGGAGTGAGTGTATCACACACTTAAAAATACACAGATTCAGTAATGTGTAACAATTACACTGGTGTACTTTGGGTGAACTCCTGTGTAATATGTTTAACCATTTAAAAGACAGAACAGGTAGTTAAGTTCCTGAAACTACTGCCACTGAAGTGAGCTGTGTACTTCAGTTAAGGCATTTGAAAAATAAAGCAGACATTTACTGTGTCTTGATCAACTTGAACTGAGCAATGTTTGTCAAACGTATACTTAAACAAAAAAAAAAACTTCTAAAATCAGATTAAGAATCTTCAAACATGTTTCAGCATTTCATGATGTAAAAAGTAGCCCTGTCAAAATTAATTACCAAAATAAGAACCCATTAAGGTGATAATGTTTAAATGCTTATAACTTTTTAGTGCTGTTATTAGCATTATCATTGCTTGGCCATATGAGACACCCGTCACATATGGCGTGCATTAGGAAATCCCCTATTCACTGACCCTATATTCTATGGACCATGTGTAGCACCATCGGCTGATAGGGAATAGAATTGTAAGCCATTCAGGACACTACCTTATTTCTCAGTACTCTGTGGCACCAGACTGTTTTTATATTATTTTGCTGTAAATATAACCACTATTTTTGTTGTAGTTGCTAAACATTATTGTGTGTGTTACCAGTGGTAGTCCTGATGTGTGGCAGTGCCTGGCAGAGCTGTGTAATTGTCTGGCACGTGTATATCATGGTGAGGCTCCACTGTACAAGGCAGATGTTGATGGAGAGGGAGATGAGGAGCTCCGTCTGCTGGTGCTAGAGGAGGACAGGATGCTGGCTGGATTTGTCCCACTGCTGGCTGCTCCACAAGAACCCTGCTATATAGAGTCCCAGACTGATGCTGTGAGTCATGTGGTACAGAAACACGTATCACACTGTCACACGAGTCGAGAACGCTGAGGTTGCTGATAGTATATTACCACGCCGATATCCCATTGACTTCTTCAGAACGTTTATACCAGGTTAGGGGTATCACGATACACATAGTAATATGATTTTTTTCGATACGATACGAGCTGTGAATCGAATACATTGACATTTTATTAAAAAAAAAAAAAAAAAACTTAGCCGTTACTGAAACTCATTTGCATAGCAGGAGAGCCAGCTAGACAAACGGCGACATCTAGCGCCAGTCTTGTGTTCCAAGACACTTTATCCAAGACTCAAGTTCAAGTGGAGCACGTCTAGATACTTTAATTAAGGAAAGAGCCTATCATCTCACTATTGGCCTCCTTGTTTCTTTCTTAATTTTTTTAAATCATAAATATATCATATGATGGAGCAAAAACAGCAATACAAACCCCTAATACAAGTGCATTTTTATTTACACTCTACACATACATTTGTCCATGTTAAAGTTCCCAAAGCAAATACAGTGGTGCTTGAAAGTTTGTGAACCCTTTAGAATTTCTATATTTCTGCATAAATATGACCTAAAACATCATCAGATTTTCACACAAGTCCTAAACGTAGTTAAAGAGAACCCAGTTAAACAAATGAGACAAAAATATTATACTTGGTCATTTATTTATGAGGAAAATGATCCAATATTACATATTAGTGAGTGGCAAAAGTATGTGAACCTTTGCTTTCAGTATCTGGTGTGACCCCCCTGTGCAGCAATAACTGCAGCTAAACGTTTCCTGTAGCTGTTGATCAGTCCTGCACACCGGCTTGGAGGAATTTTAGCCCATTCCTCCGTACAGAACAGCTTCAGCTCTGGGATGTTGGTGGGTTTCCTCACATTAGCTGCTCGCTTCAGGTCCTTCCACAACATTTCCATTAGCTTAAGGTCAGGACTTTGGCTTGGCCATTCCAAAACATGAACTTTATTCTTCTTTAACCATTCTTTGGTAGAACAGCTTGTGTGCTTAGGGTCTCTAGTTCTACTTTGGTCTCATCCATCCACAAAACATTCTTCCAATAGCCTTCTGGCTCGTCCACGTGATCTTTAGCACACTGCAGATGAGCAGCAATGTTCTTTTTGGAGAGCAGTGGCTTTCTCTTTGCAACGCTGCCATGCACACCATTGTTGTTCAGTGTTCTTCTGATGGTGGACTCATGAACATTAACATTAGCCAATTTGAGAGAGGCCTTTGGTTGCACACCTTGCTCTTGGAGTGATCTTTGTTGGTTCTTCCATTTGTACACAGGATGTCCGACTGGATTGGTGGAGTCCAAACTCTTTAGAGATGGTTTTGTAACCTTTCTAACCTGATGAGCATCAACGACTCTTTCTGAGGTCCTCAGAAATCTCCTTTTTTTTGTGCCATGATACACTTCCACAAACAAAAAAGCATGCTTTGATAGATCCCTGTTCTTTAAATAAAACAGGGTGCCCTCTCACACCTGATTGGCATCCCATTGATTGAAAACACCTGACTCTAATCTCACCTTCAAATTAACTGATAATCTTATGGTTCACATACTTTTTTTAGGTCATATTTTTGCAGGAATAAAGAAAATTCTAAAGGGTTCAGAAGCTTTCTAGCACCACTGTAACTTAAGAGCATGAAATAACCGAGGCTAGGGCTTGTTTCATGCTTAGCATACTGGCTATCTTTTAAAGCTGCACAATCAAATGTTTTGTGAACACATTGTGTTACAGCACGGTGTATTCTTCCCATGAATTTAAAAGTACCGAAATCCTACAAATTCTGGATATTTAACCTTAACGTAGAAGAACAAAATGTTGCAAATCATGGCATTATAGATGTGTTTTTGCTAGTGGTCTATTTTATCATCTAATGCCTTTTTGCCTTTGGTAAGATTATTCTGATACAGTCAGACTCCTCACACTAATGTTCTAGGGACCGTACTCATGTTAGCAATGCGACCAGTTGATTACCCACCAACAACTGGCAGACAGCAGGGCCAATCAGAAAGTCCCCTACACCACTATATCACTCTTGACATCATTAATGAAGGTTTTTGAATATATAGTCGCAAGGTTGGACTTTTTCTGTAGGAGGTAATGGAACTAGGGCTCCCAGTATCTTGTACTTGCTGTCTACACAATTTTCTGTAATGAGTTAGATTCAGGGCTGTGCTAGAAGCTGCCAAATGATCCCAACAATCCATTTTCCAGAAATTGCAAAATGGAAACCCGAATTCAGTAACCTTCGTCTCATCACAAATTCTTCTTCAGTAACCAACATTTTTGAAAATCTGTGATTACCTCATTTGACGTAATTAACTTGTCGTAATAATAGTTAGTACCCAATGTCCTTATACATTGAAGGATTTAATTAGGTTGTTATTATTACTTTTACTTAATATTGTCAATACCGTCATTAACTTGTTTAATCTAGGTTAGGATCCCTGATCTCAGCAGAACATTACACCCCATTCACAAGTGGCACCGTGCTTTACTACGTCTGAAAGCACAGATACACACACCAAAAGCTAAGCTGTTGTAACTGCTACAAACTGTGTATAAGTGTTATCAAATCCACATGAACATGGTCTGAATCCCATTCTCTCATTACTCTCCCTGTCTTTTCTCTGATTAAAGGAGTCGAAGTAGCAGTTTTTGCACTAGGTCTGTCATACTGTAACTGTAAGTTACTCTGATGCGTTCTGAATCATGTTCTGATCTGTGTGCAGGCCATGGCGGCTGACTGTAAGAGGGTGACTGTGCTGAAGTACTTCCTTGAGGCTTTGTGTGGCCAGGAGGAGCCTCTGCTTGCCTTTAAGGAAGGGAAGTACATTTCCATAGCTGTGCCACCCACTGCCAGCCAGTCAGCAGTGGACAAGAGTCAGTCACAGTCTCATGAGAAGAGCCAGGTCAGAGAACATTGCAGTCAGTGCCTTCAGCTGCAGCATAGACCCAACATGCTAACTCCTCGTGTCTCTGTGTGTGTGTTTGTGTGTCTGTGTGTGCACGCTCGTGCATGCTTGTCTAGGAGGATGATGTAATAGTGGAGGAGACCTCCTTGTCTGCATCAGAGGGAGAGATGGATGGAGAAATGGATGAAGATGGAAACCAGGATGACATCAGAGAGCTGAGGGCTCGACGCTATGCTCTGGCACACGAACTGGCACAGCAGCAGAAACGCAGAGACAAAATACAGGTAGGTACGCACACAAACACAAATTGTGTTCTTTTTTTTTGTTGTTGTTGTGTGTTGAAATAAATTTGATATTTAAATGTTTGAAGTTGTAAACATAATTGTCTTTCTGATTACAGTATGCAATTTTTTTAAATTCGTGTTATTTTCTCTATCACCAATGAGCGTTCCATTGTTTCAAATTTGAAGCATTCAGGCATGTATCGTTGTTATAATTGTTACTTTTATTCTTATCATTCTTAGTGGAATTACAGTTAAGAAAAGCTGAATGATTTGATTTGATCACAGAACCTTGACTGGGTTTGATTGCATGGATTAAGTGTTTGGACAGCTCTCTTCATCCACTTTGATTATGATGATTTCTTTACATAAAAATGCTGTCATTTCTTTTTGAACCTATGTTGTAATCTAGGCACACAGGCTATTTTGGAGTCGGAATCAGAATAGCACTCACTGGAGAACATGTCACTATGACTAGACAGCATGTAGACTCCTAAACTGGATGTAGTTGAACCACTACTGTGGTAGACTGTGGTAGCCTAGTGGTTAAGGTACTGGACTATAGACCAGAAGGTCCAGGGTTCAAATCCCACCTCTGCCAAGCTGCCACTGTTGGCTCCCTGAGCAAGGCCCTTAACCCACAATTGCTTGGATTGTAAGACTGTACCAATTGTAAGTCGCTCTGGATAAGGGCGTCTGCTAAATGCTGGAAATGTAAATGTTGAATGATAGACACATTTTTTTCTCACACAGTACTTTTAAAATGGTTCCATGTTCTGTTTTATTGTACCATCTCAGGCTGTGCTACAGACCAGAGGCCAGCTGGAGCTGGAGATCAGGCCTTTCTATCTAGTCCCTGACACTAACTGCTTCATCGATCACTTGGAAGGACTGAAAAAGCTGCTAGCTTGTAGCATATACATACTGGTAGTGCCACTAATCGGTGAGTCGGCTGTTTGTCTTTTCACATTTCCAATTAAAACCATTTAATTTCAGTACTAAATGGCCTTAAACTAAACTTTGGAGCTCTGGCTAAAAAAAGAGGTTTAGTTAATATAATGGCTGCAAGGAACACACTTAAACACAACATTGCTTGCATGCTTGTTGCTAAATTTAAATATACCATTACTGTTTATTTGCTGACAAGTACAAAGAGAATCACATGCAAAAATTTGGGTACCTTTCCAAATGATCCACTAGGGCAATGCCAGGTGTGGACAGTTCCAGACTCTTGGATGTCTGGGGCCATGTAAAAACTGTTGTTGCATGGTTTACCTACAGAAGTGTTTACCATGGAAGAGCCTGGTCTTTTCTGGTTTTTCTTTTCCTTTTTGATTTTTTGGCTTTATGCAAACCCACAAATGCAACGAAAGCTTTTTTCAGTGGTAGCTAGGATGGATAGTTAAACAAACTGTTAAATGAAGCATAAATTAAGTCTATGTACAAACATTTCACAATGCACCCTAACTCTTGTTAGAAATTCAGCTTCTCAGGAGTCTGGATCTCCAGCATAGGAGTTTATTTACACATACAAAAGATCTCCGTTCTGAAATACATACTATTACTACATATGGCTGTATGTACCCTACCTTTGGTGAGAAGGGGGTAAGAGAAAGCGGAGGAGATTAAGGAGGTGTGATAGTCAGCTGCTGGTGGAAGAGGTGTGATGTAGACCAAGGATGTTGGTGGAAAGAGGGTCATTTCAGTATAGAAAAAGGTGTAGGGAGACGGGATGGAAAGCCAAGAGGTGTGGGGAACAGGGTGATTGGCAGTGTGAGAGACAGGAACAATGGTTGTCAGGGCAAGACAGATGAAAGGGTGTAAGACGGTGATTACTTTATTGTAAGTATTTTCTTTCACTCTTGTGTCTCTGCTGCATGTGTTGTGTGAGTGAGTTATTTGTGTGCTGAAAGGAAAAATGAATTCAAAAAGCTTTGATGCACCTGATATTGAATTTTTTCCTATATTGAATGTTGGTGATTTCCTAAATGTCCTCTTCACTGTGGCACATCACACAGTGATTACAGAGCTGGATGGCTTGGCTAAGGGCCAGGAAAGTCATGACGGAGACTCCGCTGAGGGAGTAGTTCATGCCAAGCAGGTGCAAGAACGTGCCAAGGCAGCCGTGACATTCCTGGAGAAGAGTTTTGAGGCCCGAGAGCCTGGCCTGAGAGCGCTCACGAGCAGGGGGAATCAGTTAGATTCTATCGCCTTCCGCAGTGAGGACACCTCCGGACACAAGGTAGGTGGACATTATCTATATAGGTGGGAAACTCAAACTGGGATCATCTCCTATCACTGTAACAGCGCCCCTAAACGTGTGCTATACTAAATATGATGCTATGAAAACTAAATATGAACTTTTTTCGTCTTTTGCACAAGGGAAACAATGATGATGTCATTCTGTCATGTTGCCTGCACTACTGTCAAGACAAGGCAAAAGATTTCATGCCTACTCAGAAAGGTGAGAGATCTGTTTAACAGAGGCAGCAAACTTTTCTGCATGTTTGTTGTGTCTTGTTTTGCTGTGTTGGAATTCTGCTGCTTCAGAGATGTGTGCTGAGTCTTCTTCTTCTTTGAGAAGTGTACAAAGCAATTTCTGTTTTCTCTTAGATGGGCCGGTCCACCTTCGCAGGGAGGTGGTTCTGCTGACTGATGACCGGAATTTACGCGTGAAGGCTCTGACTCGGAACGTCCCGGTTCGAGACATACCCGCCTTCCTGAGCTGGGCTAAAGTGGGCTGAAGTTGGGGTTCCGTACTTGTTGATGTAAAAAGCGCTCGACCTCCACTGCATCAGAGTGGAGAGCAAGAACACTGCACAAGAGGGGGAGAGAGAGAGGGAACATGTTTGTGAGAGGGGAGAGCCGTGAACAGACAAGCAAAAAAGTGTAGAATGAGAAATGAAGTACTTTTCAAAGAGATGCAGAGTTTGCTTTGTCCTCTTAATAGCAGAGCATAGAGAGAGCAGCAGGAGAGGCTTGGAGATGGTGATGGAGAGGGATTATGGCCAGAGCACTGTGGCTGTAGGGTACATGGAACTGTGCGAGCTGTGTGTCTGAGTGAATGAGTACGAGTGTGTGAGAGAGGGAGGAACACATTGGCAGGCTGTGGTCAGTCTGTAGTGTGCAGCAGGAGGGAGTTCAGTGGCTGAGCTGGTGAGAGACGCTGAAGCTTGGTGACGGCAGACTGCGTTGATGGAATCTTCCCGTGTGTGTGCATGATCACCTTGGTCTCTGCTCGCAGCCAGGACTGGACCCAGCTTTGGGCGATGGAGTGAGTGGCTCAGGGCAGAGAGACAGCAGACCATGTGCTTCTGCGTCTTCTCTCGCTCCTGTTCTATGGCCTGTGTGGCCTGTAGACGTTGATCCATTGCATTTGTCATTGCTTCAGTTTGCTTTAAGCATATTTTGGGGTTACTGGTGGTTGACTGCACCACAGTAAGCATGGCCTCATATAAATGAGCCCCCTTTCAGTTTTTTGCCGAGCTAGGATCTAACTGTGTACAGAGCCGCTTCATGGTGCAGCACGTTTATCACAACAGCGCTGAAACAGCCAGAAACATGAGCTTTCCAAACTAGGTTCTCACCACTGCTTAACATTATAGTTTAGATTTTATGGGCTGAAGAGAAAAGATTCACATATGATAAGAAACTATTGTTTAGTGAGACTGATCACAATGAGGCTATAATATGTAGTGACAATTTCAGCCAATGAAACTTAATGAACAGACACTTGTGCTGCCTTTAACTCTCTGCTGATCTACTGTAATTACAGATGTATATACACAAAGCTTCTAGTAGTCCATTTAAAAAGGAAATGCTTGTTGGACATGCTGAGTGACAACTCTGCATTTGTTCATTTCTGCTCGATATGTACAGCTGCATTTTGTTCTGGGTGTCTGCCGCCTACACCGTGATGGTCTTTGCCATGTTCCTTAGCAGTTAGCCTCAGCTTGTTACAAACATACCCTACAATGTAGCGCTTCGCAATCCCAGCACCTTCTTAAATCAATTCAGTGTGACCTGATCCTACCGTTTCTTTTGAATGGGCACATCTTTGTCACTTTATCACATCGGAGCTTTTACTTCTTCTATTTTAAATAAAGGCTTCAAACTTTCTGCTGTTTGCATTTCTTTTCATGTACAACTGTCTATAAAACTCTACTTTTAGTACGACTGATGGAACGTTTGCCAGTGTTTGTGAAAACAGGTCAGCAATAAAACCGGTCACAGTAATAAAAAGCACCAAAATTTATTATTATAAGACATAAGTACAGATTTACTTTAGATGTGTATTTACAAAATATGAGCATTCAGTTCAATGATACATGAAAAAGCCTGTGCAAACGGTTTAGATATAAATATGACAGAAACCCAAACTGGCCTGCAGGTAAGTATTACAAAAACAATCATAAACATGCAAACATATTTTATGTATACAACATTAATGCTTGATACAACAGCAAAAAAAGAAGCAATAATCAGCAAAAGATCTTGAGAAGTGTTTGAGTCTAACAAAACAGACGAGGCTGCTCCAGTGGTGCAGCAGCTATTCCCTACTCCACCACTGCACAGTCCCGGTGGGGTCAGGGTTCACACAGACGCACAGGTAGCCTCACCAGCGGTGCAGCAGCATCCAGTTCCAATCTCTGGCACCCTACACCCTCCGCAGTGACCCCCAACCATATATAAGACAAGTTTATTGATATGAGGTCCTTTGTTCAGAAGGAATATGTTTTTGGTAAGGACTACAGTTTTAATGCCTGTAGAACATCTCCCATTAATAATCAATCGGCTAATAACCAAATGGATGAAAAGCAAAAACCATCCAGTGCTGATCATTCCATCAGTTACTGCATTCAAACCATTAGGCCTGAGTCAAATTTGTTCAAAAATGCCATGGCATTTGGAAATGTAGCAGTACTGGCCATAGCATTATTAATACAGGAGTAAAAAAAAAAAAAAAAAAAACTTACCACCACTATGATGAAGCAGCAAATGACATCTTAGTTAGCTAATCGGTGCAGTATGCTACGAGTAAGCCCAGCATTACTCTTGCCTCAACACTACTGGAATGTTTAACACTATAAGAATTAGAATCTTGTGCACAATAAAGGAGGATTCAAACGTTTGAAGACATCAGAACCAAATCTTTGTTTGTGCCGGTTTTATTTTCATCACGCCAAAAAACTGCAAGCAACTGATGTGTGGTGTGACATTGTCAGCTGAAGCAGATTTCGTTATGTGTCGAGTTCCCTGTTGTGTTTGCTTGCTACTGGTTGTGTTGTGCATTGATGTTTTGGACTATGCTTAGAAATCCATTGCAAATATAAATGGGCCTCGTTCCTGTAACGTGAGCAGAATGAATTTGCACGTAAATCGTTAGTAAAGCACTTTTTCGTAAATGGCCAAATTCATGAAAATGTTCGTAGTTCCAAAATGTTAGCACGTACAACTAAAATCTAACCATGGTACGAATAAACACAACTGTGCTTCCAGTTCAACACCGAATACAGTAGCCTTCAAAGTAGAATGTCTATATCAATGAAAAAGACATTAACTCTCAGTTGTCTTTTTTCACCATTTCCAAATGGCCGTGAGCGTGCATGTGACCGATGATCAAACAATTTGTTTTTGGAAAGGAGGTTACACACCCAAGTACCATTTATTTCAAATTAATTTGTTAATTAACATAACATTAACATATGCACGCTCTACTACTAAACCTGGTGTTTAGGCGACGTTCATGACTTTGGTGGGGAGTTTTCGGGGAAAGAACATTTTACACATAATTTGCTCACTTTTTGCCGTCATGAACGAGACCCATTGTGTGGAAAAGTACGACTTGCAGGAAAGACGCTCAGTATTCTGGTTGTTTGAACTTAATACTGTTTTGCCTTTAAGCAGAGAAGTGTGCAGGTCTGTCTAGTGTAGAGTTTGTATAAAGCTGATGTATAAAGTTGCTACAGGTTTCATCATAGAACATAAATGTCCATCTTCTCCCGAATCAACATCAAATAGACATGAAACATAACTTGAGGAACCGTGTGTGGGTTAATGTGCTAACACAATTAGTTTTGCTTCATTTCAGGACAGAACGAATAAAAACGCTAAAACACTTTTCGCCTGAGTTCTTCAGTGAGCAAAAAGAACTAGAACATCTAACATCTAGATGATGGATCAGCTTCTGCAGTGCTCTTATTCACATAGAACACAGTAGCGCTGTTCAGAGGCACGCCACCGACGCAAAGCATTTCTGTTAATACAGTTCTGCGAAAAGTGCCTTCAACGGAACAACAGCCATGTCACAGAGACATCAAGTGCAAGGACAGCTTTAGTGCTTTTCCACTTCTAATGGAATAAAGGAATACAGTAAGTAAGGAATAGAATAAATGTACAGTCAAACCCCACCGTGTGCACCCATCTTATCAGAATGCACACACACACACAGGTGATGACCTGAACGTGCTTGCTACAGTGGCAAAGCCCCACCTACTCCCAACCTGCTGAGGACCAATCAGAGACCTCATCAAAAGTGAGTAGGACATAATGCTTCCACTATCCAGATCTTTCCCATCCAAACCTTCCATAACAAGGTACATTCAGATAAAGGGGTTGGACTATAGATGCACGTCTCTAATATGACTTTAGTGTTGATTCCCAGGGACATGTGCTCTTAGCAGTTTATTAGATATACAGATCTTGTGATGTGTTGGACTTGGTGAGTAGCATCAGGATCTCATAGGGTTGGGCTGTGTGACGGTATTAAAAAAAATGGTGACGTATTTTATAAATGTGACGCTCCACACTTGTGCTTCATGTGCTGGATTTATCTACCGCTAGGTAGGATTTAGCACCACTAGTGCAGTCAAAAGTCCTCACACACGGACGCTATAATCGACACTTAGGCAGAATCCCATTTCAACGGCTGCATCCTTCGGAGGCTGCATTTGAAGACCGATTGCGGCACGCCTAGGGTGTCCCGTGTCTAAGACAAATGCGGCCTTCTTCCTCATTTCGCGCCCTAACATATCACGAGGGGAACTTAGGGACATCAAAACGGTTGGCTGGGGAATATACATTAATTAAATGTAAGGATTTTTAAACTCAAATAGTGAAATGTTAAAAAGCAAAAGCGCAACGGTTTTTTTGTTTTGTTTTAGGGAGCAAGGAGCAAACAGAGAAAACCAAAAACAGCATAAAAACTAAATTTTGGCTCCATTTTTATAAAGCCGTTTTGTGATACGGTGCAGGCGGGAATAGCGCTGAAGAGTGAGGGCGGGAACCGTGGTCCTGTCACGCAAATAGGAAATCCAAGGCAGAGTAGACCGTCTCATTTCGGTTCGGCCTTCACCGCGGGTTACACAGCCTTCGAAAGACGCCTTCATAGGCCATGTCCTTCGAAGGATGCAGCCCCTGAAATGGGATTCAGCCTTAATGGGCACTAGATGGGGCCAGACCCATGACGAAGTGGGGGAAGTGGGTCGAGTGTAATCAAAATTGAAAATGAAACCATTTTTAAATTCGTTTATATGTAAGCTATTCCGTGACTTGTTCCATCTCGACCGTCAAATTTTCACGTAAGCTTTAGAAATTCTGTAGCCTACAATTACTGGCTCTCCAGGTCTTGTGAATACACTGATTGTAACGGCTCCATCTATGCCTTCACATCTCTTCTAATCATTCCTGTTGCATTTGAATGGTTTGGCTGAAACCGTAAATCATGCCATGAGTAGCAGATTGTGTCATTCCTTTTTAAGGGCTGTTTTTTATTTTTCTGTATTGTGTGAAAAGTGGTCAATGAGAGATGTTTGACGTTCAGCGCGTGAACACTGTCATTTGTATACTGTAGAGTTTGTCGCCCCCTGGCGGTAATGCCGTATACCGCCCAGCCCTAGGATCTCACAAATGATTTTTCATCCACACAAGTGTAGGATTACACAAACTGCATGAGAGTGTGTGGGGTTACCTAATAAACCAGCAAATGTTCCTACAAATAGAAAAGGACGTTTTGATACTTTAATTCTATGAACCTCTGAAAACCTTTGAAACTTTTGCTAAACCTATTACCAGTTAGAACCCCACAGCTTAGCCGAACATCCTATGTTTTCCCATTTTTGCATTCTCAGCAAAAATGCACAGCTTTCATAAACAGGCGAGACAGCAGCACTTGTGAATCCTCTGCAATACATGTGGGTGTTTGTGTACAACACTAAAATGGAAATAGCACAGTAGAAACATTATTTGGCTGAAGGTATGAAGAAGTCCAAATCATGACACACGTTGTTCTGCGTGTGTTCATTGGTAACTAGTTAGAGATGAGAGGAAGCTGATAGGATTAAGGCAAGAACGCTCACTCTGGGGTCTTTTCAGTCGAGTCATTAAAGCAGAGGGCACAAGCTCCCATGTGCTTAGCACAAGTCATCACTGTGCTTCAGGAGAGAAATTTGGAAAAGATGATCATTAGAAGGCATGACGACTACTGTGGCAGTTCCATACAAAAGTCTTACCGTGGAATAAAAATTGTGAGTACAAGGAAAAATGTCTTAAACAATCAGTTATTCTGTGTGTATTATTCATTGACTAAAATGTGTCCAAATACTTTTGTCACATTCAACTTTTGTGACACTTGTAACACTAACATCATACATTGCAACACACACAATACAAGGTTCAGTTTGTGCCATTGTAGATTTTCCAATATACATAAAATCAGTTGATGTGTGCATGAAAAACTGTGCCTGCTTACCTTATGACTCACTCTCCATGGAGACAGTGACAGTCTGACCATGATCTACAGCACAAAGAGCATTGTGTGAGGGGTCACATAGCTTCAAAAACATCTGCAATATCATTTTTATTTTGCTTTCAATTGCAGTGTACAGGAGAAGGGTCCCTTAGTTGGGACCCTAATATGTTCAGCCAGGGAGCCTTAAAACCCGCAATCAAAACTTGGGTCACTGCATGAAGAAGCCATGAGTAGCTTTCTATGCTTTCCATTATGAGATGGTATAATAAGTGACCAATAGAAGGCTGTAGATGGATGACAACGTGCCACCTACACTAACAGTTTGTGTTCGATCTTCTTAGTCGTTGACCAAGAGGCTATGTGACTCTTCCAGTCACAATCTAATTTATTTAGTTCTTCAATAGCTGCGCTGTAGAAACTATGGCCAGGTAACCATGTGGAATTTACAGAATTCATTCATCAAAAGCTTCATTAAAGAGACGTGTTTCGCTTGAGTAGCCCATGATGCACCATTTCAGAAACATCCAAGTTTCTCTAACAGGCTGCATTATTAAACAAAGTCCCTGTTACTGTAGGTGTAATTTCATTTATTTTTATTTCTTTATGTATAATAGAAATATAATAATTATAATTATTATTTAGCCAGTACTTGAATTCAAGTGCAGTCACTTTTGGTGTCTTTCGATCGTTACGAGTTTACACTTGCTTAGGTCCATGTGTAGAACTTGTTCCTACATACTGACATTTTGGGACTACGAAGATCTTCGTGACTCTGGACGTTTAGAAAAAATGCATTTTACAAACGATTTATATGCGAATTCGTTTTGCTTGTGTTTCATGAATGAGGCCCTGTATATCTAATATCTACACAGAGATTACCGTTTACCAGTCTGACAGCAGTCATAAACTGCAGAGGAAAATCATTCCTACTGTGGTACTGACAAACTAAAGTGGTTATTTGAACTGTATTATACACCCACCAGCCACTGTACTAGGTACTGTGAAGTTCTGAAATAATCAAGTAAGGAAACACAATTCTGGGGTGGGAATGACCAAGAAATGACAGCTTTAGGCCCTGTCCACAACTGTATGTCAAAAAAAAAAAAAAATCAAGCTGTATGTTTGTCTCGTGTCTATAAACCAACCAGCTTAGAACTTAATATGAAATCTAATTTCTGATTGTTTGGAAAACAAAGGAACAAAATATTTATTGATTTGATAAAAAAACAAACAAAAACAAAACAAAAAAAATCAAACAAGAGACAACAGTATACAGAACAATTTCTAGTGATGTGTAAAGCATCAAAAAGCAGTTTCATTCTTCCCTTTCTAGTACGATCAGTCACTTCGCATTTACAGCTCAGGTCACTAGTTCATAATTGTTGAGCACAAGTGACACCCCCTGAACCAAAGCAGCTGGATCGCAGGGTCTAATCTCCCAATGAATCAATCTAATGGAGGCTTACACTACCCATGTTCTCTAGTTCATATAATTCCACCATGGTTAGCTGCCACCTAGTGGTAATTGTAACCCATAGGTGTATGCAATTGAGATTTAATTTAATAAAGAAACAGGTGAGGTAAAATTTGTTTTGACAAGAAATATCATATGGAAGAAAAAGTCAGGATATTGTAAGGATACAATAAGTACTGCAGGACTTTGTATCGTTTCCATTACGTTTCAGGTTTTTATATGTTCCAATTATCACCAAGTTATTTTTTTTGTCTAAATGTAATAAATAATACATGTTATGTTATACACCTTATGATGTGGCTAGGGCAAAAAACAATGCAAAAATCTTACATTCTGCACTACAAACAATTCTTATTCTTGTTTCACTCGTATATCTTTAATGAAAACTGGTTGGTGACAAAATGTAGCAGCATTCAATCTCACCAGAGTTTGTTGTGCTGCAGTTTTTCTGTTCTTCTGCTTGTGAATCGCTGTGTAAGAGATGACTCTGTGACTCACTGAGAGGTCTGCTGTTTGTCTGTCCATCCACAACACTGTACAGTACAAACACTTACTGAGCAACAGGAGTGTACAAGTCATTTC